>OMNW01002647.1:3360-14963 GCA_900303245.1 Selene dorsalis
CATGTGAGTGTTGTGTATGAAATGGAGCTACAAACAACTCAACAGACTAGATAGAAGAAGAGACTCGTGTGTGTGTGTGTGTGTGTGTGTGTGTGCCCATAATTGTTTCTCTTTCAACTGTGATCTATATGCGTCTTCACTGTGTCTGAATGTGACTCCACATCCAAACGTGGTTTTTGTTTGCCCGCTGTCAGCTGTTGTCCCCCGAGGGTTTGTTCTCTAATCACAGCCAGAAGTGGGTTTTGGTGCACCTTCATTATAAATGCATATTATGTACAAAGTAAGCACTGTGTGAATAAACAGGCTACATTCAGTATCATTAGTTGAGAGGAATCAGCCAGCAGGTCTGAGTATTTCCTGTCTCTGCTAAGTGAAATTGACGGCCAACGAGTGAGTCTAACAAGAAAAAATGTTTGTTTACTGAGACAACTGTGTTGAAATATTCACTTCTATTCCTGCTAAGGAATAATGAAGAATTTTACAACCTAAATTTAAATACTGCAATCAGATTCCCATTTGTTTCTGTGCTGAGATAGGGATTCAGAGGCAATTTTTTGGAATAGGTTTTTTGTGGAGTTGAAGGGTGAGGTGACGAAAGAGCAACGGTGGTCACTGGGCAATTTAAATGGCTGTAATTGAAACTGGCATTTGGTGGGAGGTGGCAATAATCCCAAGCTGAGTGAGGCTCAGAGGGCACATTGTGATTCATAGAAGTAGCATGCTCATCAGTGGGAACATTTTTAAATACAAATTAATTTAAGAATGAAACCTCAGCACTGTAAAATGTCATTACAAATGTTATTGCACCAGTAGTTTGATGAGGTATTGAGGAAACAAGCTCTCGCTCCAGCCAGGAGTGTAACCAGGGAGGAGCCTGAAGCGTAAACGGACTGACCACCATCTGATAGATTAGCTGTACTGCATGTGTCCTCCTTAGCTTCTTTAAACTTTTGAGCACTCACAAATAACTATACCTGGCCGTATGATATATATTTAACGCCCATACTTCCATTTTGTCCATAGCAGGTTAGCTTGGATGAATTCTCACTGCGTTAAGGTAACATACGACAGATGCATGCTCAAGTAAAAACAATGAACAATGAGTTATATATTGAACAATATGCAAATAAACCCAAAAGCCAAAGTACTTGCTAGTTTTTCACCTGTTAGCTCCTGTTGACTTGTTGTAGCCTTGATTGCTATTGTTATATAAGCTCGGTGCCTGTTGGTTAAGCTGAGTTGGTTAGCTGCTGTGCTGGGTAATTTCTTGTTGACATGAGTGACCTGACCTGATAATGAACAGCGCGCAACTTCAGGATAGTGCAGCGATCATTTGTGAAGCTGTGTGAAGTAATGATGGTGGTTGTGACCCCGTGGCCCTGAAGGAGAGTACAGTGCTTCCCAGGGTGCCTCTAGAAATGCGAGTGGCTATAGCACCGTACATAAGCCACACTCTGTCACCTCTGCACTGCTCCAGTTTTGTGGCTATGATACCCCGCTGCCTACGCTGCCGGAACAACGACACTGTAGTAATAAAGGTGTATGGGAAAACTGCTTTATTGTCCAAAAGCCTAGGTGTGTTAAAATGTTTCCTCATAAACTGATAATCTGATAAGAGTTATCAGGTTATGCCGTTTACATGACCACTGAAATAATCTGAAAACTCCAGTTATCCAATTATGATCATTTTATTAGTGTGCATGTAAACACACTCATTGATATTGTTCCCACATTGTAGGCAGATGGCTGCATGTAACCGATTGTATCAGTTTATCAAGGAGAAGAAGAAATTAAATACAACAATCTTTATTCAAACTGAGCCACATGGATATCCAAACACACACACACACACAGCTGAAATAACCGTGCAGCAGCTGTTACTGCAAAATTGATGTAGTCTGCATATGCTGTGTTGTTTTGGGTGCTGAAATGAAATGTTGTGTCTTTGTGGGGGCTTAACAGTGAGAATTTTGCAAAGGCTGTAGCAAATAATAATTGCTGTAGGTTGTGTATGGAGGTCTCATCGTGAAGAATTAAATGGGGTCTGCAACCAGCTTAATGTGAGGAAGCAGAGGGAGGAAAGCATTTCTTGCCTGTGAACCCTATTGCTGTTTGATATGGGCACGGCATCAAGGCGTATCACTTCTCAGATGAGTGACAGCACACAGCGATCTCATGTTTGCAGAACATGTCTTGAAAAATCCAGTGAGACTCCCTGTGTGAGCTGCATCTCTTCCCTTACAGTCAATATGCAGGAGAGATTGAGTCAATCAAATCTTTAACTGTCAGAGTCCCTCCAGAGCTCCTCTGATTGAAGCTTGCCTTCTTGATTGGATCAATAACGTAAACATATAGTGTATATACAGCGGGAAACCAAAGCTGGAAGGCACATTAACATCATATGGGAAGGCAATATGTGGCACATCAATGACTCCTCAGTTGTACCTCATGAGACATGGTTTAAAACTCCTCATAAAATCAAGGGACTGTTTAATGAGAGTTGTATGGCAAACTAGCTGCAATAAAAAACACAGTTTTACAACACTTTTTTTCCCCACAGAAACACATCTCAGGGTGATACACACATCTCCTCTGTTTCATTTTTTCCACCTCAAAAAGAAAGGTTTATCAGCTCAACAATCTTTTCACTTTGCCTGACAGTAACGTCTGCCAGCACAGCGTTACACTGTCAGTTCTCCACTGCAAATCTAGACACTTCAGAAACAGCTACATCTTTAATGCTAATCATTAGTGTTTGTTTGTTGTCTCCCCGGTCCCTGAGCTTCAGCGCAAGTGACAGCCCATTTGAACAGCATGACTCATCACCAGAGCATAATGACAGCTTCTATGCATGACACGCTGTAGCTGTGCAGCGTCCCCTCTGATGCAGACGCCGTGACATGTGCAGAAAGGCTCCCAGAGCTGCCACACCTGTGACCCCCGCTGAACTGAGCTGCTCTTCATCTCCCTCCAAAAAGGGGCCAATTTTGTTCCCCACCTCTGACAGGTCGTCCCTGGGGATCTTACTGCACAAATCCTCCAGGGAACTAGCAAAGAACCAAAGTCCAGAGTGTTAATTAATAGGATCTCGATCGGGCTTATTTCATGAGTCGGCGAACCCTATAATCCTCTGCAGGGCTACAGAAAAACGATGGGAGGCTATGCCATGATTTAGATATCATTTATAAAGCACAGTAACTGAAGACATCGCTCTTCTTGTGTGTTCTTTGCTCCCTCCCTCCCTGTCCCACACCCAGTCCTCTGTCATCATGTCAAATCTGCATGCTCTCTTTACTGTCATATTCAGTCCTTTACAGGTTGCCTTTAGAGTTGTCCAGGCTCCACAGGTGGCAGTGCTAGACTCCATCTTAATGAGCAGCACTGTCGACTCTCTGAAAGGTTGAGGTCTGATTTAATGAGCCCTTACAAACTCTCTTTTTCTCCATGGAAGTCTCTGGCTGATGCATTTTACATGTGCTTGTGCCGTGTTCGTATGTAACCACTGTTATTTATGTAGGCTACCTCATAAACGAATAATAGCATCACATGGTGATGTTTATTCAAAAGTAATAAATGCATTGTTTTGCAACGCCATTTTTATACAATAGGGCAGATGACATTAACAGCTGCCTCACACTGTGACTCCTGTACCTGAATTAGCACTTTATATTAATAACCTTTATTTCATCAACATGCAAGAAATCATTTCCTTCTTAGCTTTAACTTCTGTCATCGGAGTGGGTTTTGCCAGTATAAAGCCCTATTTGCCCCTCTAGCCAATTTCATGAAAGCATTCAAAATCAATTAATCAGAGTAATGGAATTGTTTTGTTCGTCTGTTTAACTTCTCTCTCCTAAAGGTCAGTGCTGCCCTGGAGACTGTAGACAGTGTGTTATATAGTCAGAACTATGCCGCCAACTTCTCCTAGGCTGGCTAGATATTCAAAAAAAAAAAAGATTTAAAAAAATCAGTAGCTAGTAGTCACACAGTGTTTTATATGCTTTTTTGTGTCCACCACAGGAGTGCATTCACAGAAAGGTCCACAGAGTTCCCTCCAGATGAAGATTTGATAGTGCTCTGGCCTTCAGCAGGACTTGCAGAACAATAGCAGAGCAGTGAATAGAAGTCCACAAGCACAGAGCCGGTGAGCCGCAAAGAAAAGATGTAAAGAGCTAGAGATAGGAAGGACACTGAAAGCACTCAAAGCCTGAGCAAAGAGGGATTAGCCAAACATAACACACAGCAGCCGCCGTTTTATTCCTCATCAGGCTTATAGTTTAAGGTACAGCAGGTAGTGATGCCAGAGTCTTTAAACAGGAGATTTACATTACGCAGCCACTGCAAAGATGATTCTCCTAGCCTCTTCAATCAAGCGATCTGCTTAGGCAAACTCATTTGGCGCCTCTGTATGTTCTTTTTTATTGGAGTCGGAGCTGTGCAAACGTGTCTGTTTACTAAGGCTCAAGACATCCAGTGGCACATGGCTTTTTTTTTGTTGCAGAATGTTAAAAAAAACCCAAAAAAAACTGTGCACAAAATGGGTTAAAGTTCAATGCTGCGACTTTATATCAACAAAACATGCAGCCTGCCAATCAATCTGAAATGAGAGACAGTGTGAAGGTTAGGCAGACAGAAGTGTTTTTAGCCGGGCTGGAGCTGCGTGGACCTGCAGTTGTCCTGTAGTGGAAGAAAAAGAGGCAGAATTAGATTGAATGTCACCATGGCATGACAAACTGTGCAACTTTGGCCTTGAATTAGGCACAGCAGATTGCCTGTTTGATCAAAGGCCTGCAGCGGTTTTTGCAGTCGCTTAAATTTACCACTGCTGCACTTTCACCTGACAAACAACATAGTGGGGTGCATTTTAGATTCCTGCCCAAGGATTACACATTTAAATGTAAGCGCTGAGTTCAAGCACAGTTGAACAGCTGATGGTAAACTGTTATAAGACCAAAACTGGGGGGAAAAAAGAAAAGAAAAATTGTATGTTGTCAAAGTTGCTAGGCAACAGGAGCAGAAGAAACAGGTGGGGGTACAAAGTAGTAATCAACTGTACGCCACATTCGACACAGGTGACATGTGAGGCCCCTGAGTGGAGACAAAGGCACAGTTTGCAGGTGTGACTGTAACATGAAATAGCATGCAACCCATCATATACTGTATTTAAGAAGATGTTTTCATGCAGTGGTATATCTGCCCCAATTTAGAACAACAACAAAAAGCTGATCGGTGTGCAGGAAGCATTGAGTCTGGTTCTCTCTGTCTCAGTTTCTCTGTTTCACTCTCCCCTCTCATACCAACAATGAACTCTCATGCTGAACTGATTACTGCAGCTAACTGTCAGCCGTCCATCTGCTCCACCCTTTAAATTTGTAACCCCTCCAAGAAACAGTAGTCACTTACTCTCATATCACCGTCCCCCTTCTGCACCACTTCCATCGACAGCCTTATTCAATTCCCCTGAAGCACATGAAATCAAATTGGGACACAGTTCTGAGTTTTGCTCCTGCTGATTTTGTAGTGCAGGAAAAATCGTGTCTGCTTCTTGAAGAATAATCTGAACCAATTACTTTTCATACGACATGGTTAATGCTGAACGTTGATTGAAAATAGTTGCTTGTTTTGTTACACTCGACAGATTTACTGATGCTGACTGCACTGTGCTATTCTTTCCAGCTGTTATACAGTATGTGTCCTGGTGAAGGCTCACTGAATAATGAAAAAGATAACAAGGTGGGTGATTTAAGCAATAAACTCAAAGCTAGGATTTTGCATATCAAACAGCATTCTGTGTTTTCCTGTATATATTTACAGGTAACCTAACAACCATTATTCTTCGCTCTAAAAAAATATGTTTCATCTTGTCACATAGGCTGGGTACTAGCAATTATCATGTTCTTTTTCTCATGCACTCATGACAAATCTTTCAACAACAGAGAAAAAAGTGACTTTCTGTGCACTTCTTGCGAGGTAATAGCTTCAGTTTGTGTTTTCTCCTGTGTAATCCTTTTATTTTTCAGTAATGGGTTTGACCTTTGGCACACTGAAGCTTTGACTTAGTAAAAAAAAAATTTACAAAAAGGAACAATAGAATTTAAAAAATACTTCATTTATATTTTTGTTTTATTTCCCTGAATCGACATAATGCATGATTTTGTGCATCTTATACCAGGTGGCTCTGTGTGTTGTTTTGTGACACTGGGTTGTCACATTTGACCTCTACAGCTGTGGACATCCAAACACAGAGAGGGATCAGCATTGGTGATGTAGATATTATAGGACAGTGGTTCACAGCCTTTTCCAACACATGGCCCACTTGAAAAAATAAATAAATAAATAAATAAAAACATTTCCAAATCTCATCCAACCATAAAACAATACAGAGGCCTAAATGCATTCTTGGAGCACTTTTTATTTTGATGATAACCATTAAACATTCATGACTGAACTGAAAAAACCATTGGACTGGTGTAGCAAACAAGTTTACGATGTGGCCTCGCAGCAACAGCATTAGTTCACATGACTGATTTAACACAGCAGAGAAAAAAGACTTCTCCTGCCAGTTATGTCTGTTCATTTCCAGCGTTAATTTTTATCATTTCCTGTTTTATTTGGAAGAATTCACCTTTTGTCCGGCCCTCCTGTATTCACCACCTTTGTGGTTACCGTCTGTAGCCCATCATGCATTTCTGTCCACAATTTGTGCCTAATTTGACAAAATGAAAGTACTATTTACTGTTTTTTAAAGATTATAAACTGCCTCTTGAATAAGATTTTCTTGGTTGTGGTTTTGGTCTGAAAAAATGGCTGGCTAGTTTTAACCAGTGTTTTTATTCATTTCATTCAGCTTAAAGAAAGGATTCAAAATGTTAAACATCCATCAAAGTTCATAAAACTATTACCTGACGTGTGCTTCTTAAATTCACTGCAGGGTTTGAGATGAACAACCTGATATTTCTTGCATGTTCTCCTCATCAAGACAAATGTTCACCAAAACATCAGAAATAAACCGGAGTTATCCTTTAAAGCCCTACTTTTTAAATCCCAAAGAGAGAAACTATCACACTAACAGTGCTTTAAATTAAAGAGGAGAAACTAGGGTACTTATCATTCACATTAAGATGTAAATTAAAGAGCCAAAGGAAGAATATCCGGTAAGGATATCTGAGCCTAAGTCAGTGGCTAATCGTGTTAGCACAGTGTGCTACAATGCAGTATGTGAGAACAGGATGTGGGCAGGGGAGTCTCAATGAGACTACAGCCTGTGTCATCTGGAACTCCACGCAACAGTAACAGTCAGCCATAGAGTAGTCCACTCACTTGCACACTCCCTGGGGCGAGAGCTCCTTAGAGAGAGGAAATTGGGAGGATAGCTATGACTGAGCTGCAGAGCGCCAGCTCCACCTCAAACAGCCCATTCCAAACTCAATTACCACACATCTGCACCCCCGCCGCCAGCCCTGGCAATCCCAGGAAACTCTGGAATGGCTGGCCCAAAAAAAAAAAAAAAAAAAAAAGGAGGGAGCTTTATCTTTGGCTGCTCCAGTAGCAGAACACCTAAGGCTTTGAGTCTGTTGAGCACTAGGACTGAGACTGCAAATGAGGTCTGTCACATCAGCATTTGCAGCTTTTCATAGCTCTAAAATGTCATGAATCCTTGGAGGAAAAAAAACAACTACAAAAAAAAAAGAAGAAAAAAATCCCTCCGATTTGAAAGGGATGCAATGTGTAAAGATGAGGAAACATGGACGGAGCACATTTTCTCATCATGCTGGATCAGGAATGAACAAATTTAAAGCTAACATTTACTTGTTTCTCTGGGCTGCAGAGGAGGAAAACAAATGCACCGACTGGAGATGCCATATTTCTTGATTAATTTAGTTATGCCAGAGAAGAGATGCCCTCACCAGCTAACTGAATGTTTCAGTGATGGAGTGAACTGTTAACCACAGTTCTTTGTACTCGGCTGGTTAAAAAGCTGCTCATTAGCTTCTCTTTTCAGGAAGCGTCTTTGTGTCAACATCACCATCATTAATACAGCCAACAAGTGCCTGGACACTGCAGGAGGTGTCATGTCTCCCATGAAAGTTGGAACATTATGATACCAGCCAGAGCTGTGTTTAATTACCTTCTCTCTTTCTGCCCCATTGATTTACATTGCGAGCCCTTTAATTATACAATTCATCACCTTTTAAACATGAAAAACGGTGTAAAACTCATGCTAATTAAACCTTGTCAAAAGGTTTTCTGCAAGGACCTAGTAAATCAAGCAAATGGGCTGTGCGGACTCCATGTAGGCATGTATGTATATATGTTGTCTAGCTGACTCTTTTTCTTCTTTCCCTCGTGCACTGCCATCAATTCTGCTTAATCCACAGCATCAAGCCGATGCACTGTCAACGTCTTTAGAAGCAGGTGCAGTGAATTAATTTTAATGCCTTCGCTTTTGGCTTGTGTGTGTTTTGCTTTTGTCCTGCGTCATAATGAGGAGGCGCTAATAGGAACAGAACACAACACAACTCATTTTCATCCAGCGTCAGTGGAGAAGGAGAATTGATGACTGGGAAAGTTCTCAGATAATAAAAGTTAATGGATTCACACCCCCTTTGTTTTACTGCCACGGCTGTTTGTGCAGAAGGTGTGTGTTTGTGTACTCAATCACACATATTTAGCATTGTTAATGTTTTTTTTTCTTTGCTCTATGTCTTTGTCATATTATATTGTCATGCTCTAACAGAAAAGTAATATACGTCGCATATACATATACATCCTTATATCAAGAGTGATGTTGCAATATGTCACCTGCATATGTAATATACACACACACACACACAAACTGCAACATGTTATAAAAGTCAAGGGTATTTATATAATTATTATATGTACATATTATATATATATACATATATATATCATACATATTATAGATATACTTATCTATCAAGAATAAATCACATTATCACAATCATTTCATGAGAGAAGGTTAAAAAAAAAATGTATTCCAACTTTATGGGCAACTGTGTAAAATCCTATCTGAATATATGCTTATATTTCAAATTTAATACCATGGACATATATACAGTATCATATCTGTAAGTAGTGTATGATAATCAATGAAAACAATAAAATTAGCAGTGAAATGATGCTACTAGAAAACACTGGCCGTGCAGCCAGAAGCTCGTTCCTCTGCACTGGAGAGTTCCAGACAATTAAAAACACATGCTCCCTCATCATGATCAACATGGGCCCTATGGTTTATTTTGAGTCATTGTCACACACACAGTGACTGCTGCCATAAAGACTCATTAGAGGAGACCAAATATGTATTCATCCGCATGCAGCTGAGAATATAAGGCACAGGGAAAGAGCCAAAATTCAGACTACTGAGAGTGTGGGTCTGTGTGGAGGCTGGCAGCCGGCGTAGTTACTGGGAAGGTGGCAGTGGTGGTGAAATAGATCACCACTGTCAGCTGTTGATGACTCTTCCTGCAGCCCCAAACAAATGCACTATTTACTTACATTTCGGTGATTGTTGCTAATAGTTACAGTGCCCAGGTGCTCCAATCAATAACAGAGCATTTTTGAAAGATTAGAACTGCGACTTGTTTTGTAAAAAGTTTGTTAATTTTGTGATAGAGCTCAAGAGTATTCAGCCACTTTGACGCCCGCCCACATTATGTTATGCAGGTTTATATGACAAATTGGAAGTGTGCAGAGGTCCTGGTAAAATGCTGACATCTGTACTTCAGACAGGTCATTCACCAGGAATAGGACGATGAAGGGTTGGAGGAAAGTGGAAAAGGATGTTTCTCTCAGCTTTGCACAGAGAAATAAAATGCTCACGGAAACAACAAACAGCAAAAAAACTCATAACAGCAGGCTCACTCACACCATTTTCTTAAAGCACCTCCGCACTGAGGCTGCAGCACAAAGGGTCGACGTCATCTTTATTCCGCCGGTGAGAGCGGCTCTGAGCTTCGACATTGAGAGGCAGAGGTCAGCAGTTCAGCCGAGAGCATGTCCTAAATTGAAATCATCATCTTTATAGTCTTTCTTTCCAGTATGAAGACTCAAGATACACTTACAATGTATGAGGTCCTGCTGAATGTATAGTTTAATGTAGTCAAGAGGTCCAAGCTCGGTGAAGTGCCACTGTACGGAGAATGTCAATGAAGTAACATAACCATTTCACAAGGACATGTACACGCACTAACCAGGCGAGTGCAGTGTCATTTTGAAGTCTTTAGTTTTAGCTGAGGAAAAACAGAGGCCGACGGTGCTGTCACGTAACCTTGCCTGGCGTATAATCATTTCAGAAAATTCTCCTGTATTGTTATGTTGTGCAGCTCATATCCAAAGGCAAGTCATCAGTGAATTAATTTGACTAACTGACGAAATATTTGTTGTCGGCGGAGAACTGGGGGCTTTTTAAATGTCACCTTCTCTATATTCTGGTGATGCTGAGGCTTTTTAAATGGCACTGCATTAATGATCTGCAATTAAATGCTCAATATCAAATGGAGGCTGTTGCAATTACAGTTGGGTTCAGTTTTTGCTGTTGTGTGGCCTTCACTTTCCCTTCATGAAAAGTAAAAAGTGTAAAGACTCACATCGCCGTGGATCACGTCGGTCGCTGTGAAATTTCTTCCCAAGATGATATGTGCCATTTCCAATGAACTCCTCGCTGGAACAAAGACTTCCTTTGTGTCTTTCCTTTCCTGATCCAACATCAATGACCAAATTGAAATCCTCTCCTCTGTAGTGACCTGCAAATATCTGGGGACATGAGATAGGAGCTCTCAGTGCCTTCAACAATGCCACAGAGTTAGGCTCTGATTCATGCTGAAAACGGATTAATTTCTCCACAAATTAACTGCTAATTCTTCTCTTATCTTTGCCCCAGACTCTCATTGAGCGAGTCGCCTTCCTCCCGCTACCCACCCCCACCCCACCAACACCACCACCACTCTCTCTCACTCTCACTTGTCTCTTGCTCGTGGCACTGACTTTGTGCGCCTGGGCTTGGGCTTGGGCATGAGCTGTGCCTGGTATGATCCTTTGGTCCCATTTCCCATGAGTCTGTTCTGCACGGCTCAGAGACACGTCCCATATGTGCTCATTTCCTTTTCTGCAAAGTGCTCTGTGAGCTAATTTGCCCCCTGAGCTGCTTAAGCATTTAATGACAGTGACCAATTCAATTAGATGTGTGAAGTGCATGCTCATACACCCACAAATGGGTACTATAAAACGTAAATATACAAGTCTTTACACTATAACATGAGATAATTTACTACTTGGTGAGAAATGCGAGCGAGTGACCTTTGTTTTGCAAAGATGACCAGGCTGTTCTTTCAGTGATGCGGCCTGGCCTTTCTTTGACATGGTTTATATCTCAGCAGAAAAGGAAAACAACCACAAATCAAGGCCTCAATGTGCAGAAAAGCAGCAGTGCACCCAGTTCTACAGTTTACATTTACTGCCCTGTTCGATACCGGACCTTTAGGCTATCACCAGCCTCTGGCAGAGCAGCCTTTGTAACAGGAGGGGGAGATGGAGGGGGTGGGGGTGGAGACAGTGAATAGCTTGGCCTAGATAACGCAACA
>OMNW01002649.1:3048-27474 GCA_900303245.1 Selene dorsalis
AGATTTTTTTTTTTTACCTTTTTTTTTTTTTTACCTCTTCATCAAAGCAAGCCTTAATAAAGGTTTTTGAACCGAGTGTGAGGTGTGAATTTTTTGGTTTGAAAAAACTTTATTTGTTCTCTAATTAAGCTATACCAAGACTCCTAACCTTAATACTGACAACTGATTAGGACATCTATGTCATACACTTGAACTGTCATAAGCGAAGTCCTAAAAATGTTTATGGATCAACAAATAATAACTGTGAAATGATTTCCAAAATTTTAAACTATGCTTTACATTGTAATAAGAATAATAACAAGAGTCTTTTGAAGAGTTCATGAGATATAAATTTAAATGAAATCTACAGAGCCTCCTGGTTTAACACATCCTGCCTGTTTCCAAATCCTTAGGTTTAACTAGCGTGTTAAAAAAGAGAGATAAACACTACAGCCACAATAAATAATCAATGAGCAACTCCCCAAGCTTCGTCCTGAGCCGAGATATTACCATCAAAAACAAACTGTCTGTAGCCAAGAAATCACCATATCAATGGCACATGCCACAACAACCCTGCCCCATGCTTTCCTTCCAAAGATCATGCTAGATAAACCCCAAATAACAGAGAAATTAACAAATGCTTGACATTTGCTCAACATCCATTATTCTGACACTTCTTCAGAATTTCAAAAGGCTGAACGCATGCTTAATCAACATTCATATTCCCAGAGCGAGCCCCAGCACCATATTGCAGCCCGCCTCAGTGCTGATGAAAACGGCACATTAGGGCCCGATTCGAAAAACGTTCAGGGACTCCTCACCAGGGAGCTGTACGGGTGTGTGTGTGTGTCTGTGTGTGTATGTGTGTGAAAGTAAAAGAGAGAAAGAGAAAGGCACTGGTTTTGTTTAGAGAGGAGGGATGCTTCACACTTTATATTTTAAAGCATTTCCCAAAACAGAGGCATCTCCCCCTCTCCGCACACCCTCCAACTTTCATGACTGTGAACGCCATATGAGGTGTGGGCAGAATGGCGTTTTAAAGAGGGGGGTAATCATTACATCCAAATTCATTCATAATATGGCACAGAAGGACACAGAGGACTCTCACATTCCCTCCCTCTTTTTCTCGCCCTCCTCACACAGGCTCTCTCTGGGGACAAAGGGTGGAAGGACTGGGGTCCCCTCTGGACCCGGGGGAAGCTAGGCAAGACCTCAGAGAGCAGCCCATCATTTCCAATTCTAATATGTGGCAAGGGAAGGACCTGATGGGACTGATGTCACATTTTTACCCACACCAACCCGCGACGAGCCCCCCCCCACGCCCCTTCCATGCGTAGCCACAGTCCAGATACTAGACAGGACACCACGGCTGGCTAAGAGGAGGGCAAGGAAGAAAGGGCAAGAATGGGGGTTGATATTTGCATGTCCCTCCATTGTGAGTGGGGGTAAAAAGTGACAGCACCGTGTCCAATTCTTTTCCCCCCAGAGCAGCTCGGGCCCGGCAAGAGAGGCCAGGCTGACAGATGACTCCCAACATCTGTGTTATGCAGCCGTTACAGATGAGGGACTCCGCATCACAATCTCTCTCTTTCTATCTGTCTATTGGACCCTCCCTCTCTCCTCCCACCGTCCAAACTCATAGGACAACAGAAAAGACTGACAGACGCTCCGTGGAAATTACCTTGAAATGGCCTATAACAATCATTTTGTACAAAGTTTAAAATTTCCTCCCTTTGAGTGCCCAATCAAAAGCAATGATTATAAAGTGGTTTCATACTCAATACAACATTCAGAGTCTCGAGAATAAGGGCTAGTCTTACTCATCTATATAATTGTAACTCAGATAGTCTCACAAATAAATAAATAAAGTTTGGGAAATACAGTTAAAATAAAATGTCTGGTTATTATAAAATATTTCCCAACTTCACTATATATCACAATATCTTATCTTAAGTTATTGCTATAATTTGCTCATTTATTCTGCAGAATTATGTAAAATGATCACATGATCCCATACAGTCAATAATAGATGAGAATGAATTTTAGTACAGTCCTAACTGCAGCTATAACACTATCAGCATGCAATTTCATGGGCAACATTTCCATATTTCCATATAAAAAATTAAAAAAATAAGGAAACTCTATATATTACAAAATGATCACTTCGGACACTAATAGCTGCCCTCTGCCACAAAATAATGGAAAATGCCCCTGAAAAAAAACCATCTCCTCCACCATGACATTGAATAATCTACAGTTCACTTTAAATTGATGCATCATTTGGAAATCACCCCGTGCGATGCAAAATTATTTAATATCCAGATACCTGTCTTTTCTGTGTCACTATTATAACCCAACCAATCTTTTGCCCATCCCTCCAGTGAAGGGCTGTCCACAACAAACCCCTCACCCCTCTCCAGCCCCCCCTGCCAGCCCCAGCCTGGCCAATATTTACGCAGTGGCAGGGCTCCCACACAGTCCGAGGGGACAGGAGGGGTGTGGGGCGGGGGTGGCTGACTGCCGTGCCTGAGCGCATGCTAAGAGATGATGGATGGCCTAGTCGATATGTTATGTCTTAAGAGCCTGATTTCCTGCCAGTCCAATCACTAACCCTCCAGAGCCCAGCTCAGCTGATTGGACAACCAGAATAATTTCGCAGGCTGTGAAAACACTGCTGCCATGCCTGTCTGTCAGGCCCAGTGACGAGACTCAGGGTTTTAAAGAGCAAGGGCCTCCCCAAGATTGGTTATGGTGAACGAAATAATAACAATAACCAGCAAGACTAAACAAAAGAGCGAGCACCTCCTGGGGAGAGATCGTGCAGAATTATTGGAATGAAAACGGTCCGGTGTTTTCCTTTAATTATTACACCCACCAGTACCACTTTTCCAAAAATTGGCATTTGGACTGTTTACTAAAGACAGTTTGGATTAGGAAACCAAAAAGAGAAAGAAAACTGAAAATAAACATGAGAAGGGCCTCCTAGTGTTGGTGCCTAAACATACAGGATATTGGATGCACTTTATACGCATGACATATTCTTTAAAATGCTGACAGTGAGAACAAAGGTTAGCTGAAGCTCCGCTGAGTCCCCTATGGGGACCTTATACCTTCTTCTAGATTGGTGATTAGGGCACAATGGAAGTAGGAAGCTCCAAATACATGCGACTTTGTAAGTGACCTCTACGGGATCAGCCATGGTGTCCTGGTGGCCTTGGGGGATTACACATGTTACGTTCAATAAAGTGAGGGCCCTCAGTGTCAAGGAGAAAGGCAAACACAACCATTAACCTCTCTCTTCGATTTCTGGGTGTGCAGGCACTGCATGGCAAAACACTGGCTAATGCTGTGGTGAAAGTCTTTGCAGAAACCTTAATGGAATTAATTAGTGATCATAACAATTGAATTAAACGGGACTATAAATATTTAATATCAAAAGATAAAGAGAGACATAGGAATAAATGATGTTGCTATGGGGAGTTAATGGATAGACAGATAGAAAGTTAGAACTGAATTTACCCAAAAGTGTTCCCATGTGTATATATTATTTCCTAAACTCCAAACACATCATGTTTTGATTGACAATCTACAAAGAATGGTTTAAAGATTATCATGGAGAGCTGTTCAGTCTTTTAACTCTGTCAGACATAAACAGACAACTACAGAGGCTACACACAATGAATTCTCACATGTAAAAAAAATAAAAACAGCTTACAAAATAAATGCAGTGTGTAACCACTTACTTTGGAAACCTCTCTTTGAGCATCTTCATACATTGTCGTGTGGGTCTCAGTTGTTCAGTCCACCTCACTATCTCTTTATATTCAGCTCGGGACAGTCTCATCGTCCTTTTATTATCTACCTGTGAGAACAGGGAGAGAGAGTTTGATAGGTAAACAACATGTCAGGTGGCTGACAGCTGTCAACAACAGCTGTACCTGCATTGCTAAGCATCCTTAGCTTATGTTGTGGCTAACGCGAAAAACGTAGAGCATATGTCGACATAAAACATGATGTCTGATCTCCGAGGGATTGCTGTGTGACTATTTAATGCAACACAACTACCAAATGTGGCTCCAGAGCAATAAACAGTAAGTAAAAGGCTTGTTTACCCGTGATTCCTGCTGCCTGTGGACAGTTCCCGGTTGCTGCTTCCCGCTAGGAGGTTGAAGAGGTGACTTTTGTGTGAGGAGCGCGTTGATTGGCCGATTAATCTACGGAATTGAGTATAGCAGCCGGTGATTGGTTACTTGGTTTCCCGGGGGCGGTGCCCAGCGATGACATGCTGCTGACTGCAATCTCCGACACAGCTCTGCGTTCTCATCAGCTGCAAGTGATATGCACAGAAGCAGGTACTAGAAACGAATAGATACACGCTTTCCTGTCCAAGAAACGTTTTCCAATTCAACTGTCCATAAAGGAGGATGTCGAAAACACATGAACTGTGCGGTCGCTGGAAAAATTTTGGTGGAAAGGGGAACGACGGAGAAATAGAGGCACAGAGAGAGGAGGTGGCCTACCTCCCCGTGTGTGTAGGCCAGTGTAGTACTGTAAGAGCACAGCCAATCACTGGATAGCTGTATCACTTGTTTAAATAGTGTTCCTAAATGCATTCATTGAGGAAAACAGCAGAGACGACGCAGGGCGCGTGCTGTAAGAATCTGGTGCCTCAGATGTTTGTATTCCTACACGACTGCTCTCTTGCTTTGACCATATTGTTTGTGTCTGGATGTAGTAGCCTATGGTATTCAATAGTCTGATGACACAAAAAACATAGGATTCAGACCGTTTTTTTAAAACAAGGTAAAAAAAAACATAACATAACAAAAAATAACGATTAAAAATCTGATAAATGTTCCCCAGGCAGTGCTGCAGGTTGAGATTCAACTTTGGTGGCCTGGCTTGTCTGATTAACAGCTAGTACTGCTCAGTCACTTTAAATTAACAACAATCCACATTTAAATGACAGCTTATATAACTTTTTTTTAATCAAAAGAAAGTGCACTGAAGTCAGCCTGAGAAGTTTATCAAGGTGCATAGCACCAAGTATCACTGATGTGCATAAACTGTATTTTTGCACCTTTGCAGTGGCTGAGTCAGGGGTGTATTTAGGAACTCTGACCCCCGTCTGAGAGAATATTGGTCTGGGCTTTCCTTAATTATTTCTTATAACCTGCTGGATTTTTTGTGGGCCATCCTTGGCCATGGGCCCATAAATGATCAACACCTTTCACCTCACCAAGGAAGATAAAGCTTTAAATGCCCCCAGCAGAAATATGTAAATGAAACCTACGGTGATGGTATTCTGTTGGGTGCTGTAGTAGAAAAGACTCAGAAGCTTTGTAAAACATACAAAACCAATTTTTAATTCAAATGATAAATGTTTGCTCTGCCTATCACGCTTGTAACTCCAAAGTGCTTTCAAATCAATTGAAATATCACTTTAATAGTTACAAGTGCAAACTGATATTTTAAAATGGTCAATAGCTGATTAATGATTAATTTTCTTTCTTTTTTTTCTCCTCTGAACCACATGATTGCCTCCACAGTGTTGATTTTAGATAATCCTGAGATAAGGCTAAAATCCTGAAGACCTAATTTGTCAAATATATCCCTAGAGTTCAATATAATTTAACAATCCTATTGTTTTGTAATTAGTCTCTGAACAGTGCTAAACCTCCGCCTAATCGCTTTTTTCTTAAACTTTCTGTCTTTACACACAGATGCAGTGAAGTCTCGGGAGTTATTTCATGGTGAGTTTCAGAATATTTGTTTGTTTTGATGTTTGCTTTTGAATGAACAGCAGAGCAAAGCAATTTCCATGATTTTGCAGAAACAGAAAAAATTATCCCTTAAATGTGCAAACATCTCAGATGAGTTTGCCATTGTTATAAGTGAGCCCATATGATGATATCAAGTAATTCCATGGTAGAGTCTAACATTCTTTTGACAACAGCCTTGCTGGTTTCCTCCATTGTGAGTGAACAATGCATCAGTGAACAGAAAGACTCTATCTGACCTGTGGTGCATCAGAAAATAGAGCTCATTGTTGTTGGGCAGTGTAGTATGATGTCTGAGATGAGCTGAGGTCTTGGACTATGTGTTCACCGGCACAGTCCCTGGGTCTGAAAGGGCTCAGCACTCTGTGGTGGCTACAAAAGGGAGCTGTGTAGTGGGATTGGTATGGCCAGATAAGATCTCAGCCTCTGAGGAAGTCTGGTCTGATTGCTACAAAGGGCTGAGGTCAGGGGCAGGAGGAGCAGTTTACTCATCTAGGTATCAGAGGATCAGGGTTTTTTGGTGGGGAGCCGTGTGTGTAATAGGTATAAAAGGATCAGTGTAATGTGATGGTATAAAAAGATATAAATCAGAGAAGGGGTTGGAAGGCAGTATACTGTAATGGCTCCAAAAGCTGGGGGATCAGAGATTTTGTTGTGTATGAGGTGTCTCCTCATGTGTGTGTGTGCATGTAGTCTGTGTGTGCACACTCCCTCGCATTGAATCGGTTTGTGTCTGTGTGCATCTTTGATGGCCAGACGAGCCACAGTGGGCTGTGATGAGAGCTGAAGGAGAGAGCACGGCGATAGAGGGGATACAGGGAAAGGAGGCAGGGGGAAAAATACGAGTGCTTTGGAGGCTGCGTGTAAACAGGGCAGTGGTACACACCGTGCTGTTAACCAGCTGTGAAGACTGCTCACAGTGGGAGATGAATTTACAAAGGATGTCTCCCTCTGATATCCAGGAGACGCTGCACTGATCTCTGCTCCACTGCTCTCGGCACACCATTGTAGTGCTAAGCACCGTGCCACTAATGGCACTTATATACCTTAATGCCTGGAAAACATTTACATTTTGCTTGCAGCAGAGGGGAGGTGCGTGGCTGTGGAGGGGAGAAAATCTTTGCATGCATGAGAAATAGTTTTTTACTGACAGTATCTTGAGTCGATGAATCTAAGATTTGAGAGGTTGTGTAATTTCCTTTAGTCATCACACAGTTTAAGGAAATTGCAAGCCCTCCCATGTCTTGCACATTAGTCCCTCCTTACCATGTCCAGTGATATTACTCACCATACAAAGAGAGCATTTTGTTACACTAGATCGTCAGCATTACTGCCATAATGTTTCTTTTTTTTCCACTTGTGAAGTCAGTGATTTCACTCCTCTCCCCCACAGAATTGCTCTCCAATCTTTAGGGAGTCTGGCATCTCAGCTCTAAAAATCACAGTTTAAACATGAGGGAAGCCATAACCAGGAAATGCCTGTAGTATTAGCAAGGTATCGGATTCATGCATTCCCCTCTGAACAGCATGACTGCCCCTGAAAATCCCACATCCATATTTTACATCACGGGAGACAAGACACATGTGTTTCACCCTAGCTTTCAAAGCTGTTTCTTCCATTTATTTTATTATCCTTTAATGAATTTAATTAGACGACATGTAATTAAATGCAACTGTGCTCACCCCCATAACATACACACACATGCACATGCAAACACACGGGCTCACATTTGGCTGTAAATTGCTCAAAACAACATGTGCGATGTGAACAAATTTACTGGATTAATAGGGGATTGATAATATTTTGGGATTGTATTTCACTCTAAACGGCTGCACGCGGAAACAAAGGCTGCAGCCCAGGCTCATTAATCATAGTCAACGGGTTGCCCGGGTGCAATTTGCATGACCGAGGTGGCTGCACATGCTGCCGTTCGGCCTAGGTTGCTGGATCTGCCTAGATTTGGCCAGACCGTTAACGCCGCGTCAATCAAGGATAACCCAATAACAGTATGACAGAGGAAGAGGGAAAAAAACATTTTCTCCTCATTACCCAACACCCCTTCCCCTCCTTCCCTTCCCCTGTCTGCCCAACTTCTTATTTTAGTTAGCACTAATTACACTGGCCTGATGAAAAATGAAACCAGTCTGTTACGTATATTACAGAATTTATCACAGAAGTGTACATGAAAAATTGAAGAATTGTGTTTTTCCAATTTATGCGAATGTTAAAAATGTTCAAGTTCCAGTTTATAAATACACTTTAAACTATTTCAGTATTGTTCAAATGTTATAATATTTAGTTTGAATGATACATGAAATTGAAATAGGAATTTTAGAGAATTTGGAGAAAATAATCGCTTTTATGTATAAAGCGAACTTTTTTGGTTCATCTGTATTTTTTGTCAGCCACAGTTTGGAGCCTCACTAAGCCATTTTAACTGCAGATAATTGGGTTGAGGCATGATGCAGTGAAGTTCAAAATGAAGCACAATTTCACAAAGCTGTAATCTCACCACTGGCTCCATACACTGAATTCTAATTATCTCGTCATGAACTTTAAAAAAGAGGCAATGTTTTAATAGCTTTTTAACTCCATAAGAGGTGTCTGTGTGTCTGGGTGTGTACATACAAGCTTGTGTGTATGTGCATGAGACTGGAGTGTGCGCTTGTGGATGCATGTGTGTTTTTTGTGTGTCAGACACACACACACAGACACCATCACCACACACAGACGTGAATGCGGCTTGTGTCTGGTCTGGCCTCTCTACCTAGCTCTGCTGCCGAGGCTCACGCTGTGCTCTCCCCCCATCCCCTAATATCCTGGAGGCATTTTTCTCATTATCAAATATTGTTTGATGTCTTTGTTTCTTGATGATTAACCATGGTCACCAAACACTGGTCTGGATTGTTTAAAATTTAATTTTGGGGCTCTGAAGTACCTGCAGAGGGGCTGACTGGTGGGGACACCCGTATTTTATGTATGCTATTTTTCACGCTGAAATGCAAGAGGACACACATTGAAAAACACAATAAATCCTGGAGGAGAATCATTAGTGGAATACTAGTGGTTTTTATGACCATTGTTATTCAATGCTGTATTGAGATGCAGTAAATTATTCTGTTTATTATGGGTTTATGGATTTAGTCCCATTTTTAGAATAATTATGTTGTTCCTCATTCTGTGTAAATAGAACTACTCTCTTTATACGTTTCTATAATTTTAAGCATAAATGTAAATAATACATATACACACTATAGATAATTATTTCTCAATGGTAGTAATTGTTAGTGTTTCTAAATATTTTTAATTTGCACGTCTTATGCATATTATTTTGTGTTTTTGACTGTACTGACCATGTTTATATTTTTGCTGTAATTTGAACATCATAAAGACAAACATCTTGCCGTAGGAATTCAAGATTTATGACGGAATCGTCATTGTAAGCAAACAAATAGGGAAACAACACTCTCCCCTAATGTCAGCATGTCAAAACTATATTGAATACTTGAAATATCTGTGTATCTAAGGCTGAATAGCAGCCATTGTATCGGTCTAATGATATTATCCTCTGAAATTTGGAGTGAAAGAAAAATGGCAGAAATGAGCAGAACCATTGTCTGCCCCATTTTATTTAAACAAATTGCAAGAGCAGGGAGACACTCAGACTGAGGGAGAGAACGAGCAACGGGAGAGGGAGAGAGACAAAAAGAGAGAGAGAGTGCTCTGTAAATGAAAGGTTATGCGTCGTCCCATGTGTTTGTATTGTCAATAACTGGAGAAGGCTGTCAAGAAAGTGGGGAGATAAAGGTCAATAACTCAGGCAAATGTGTTTGTATTTGTACACTCATGCTGATAGCATAGCAAACGTCAGGGCCTGTGTCTGACACCGCACAACAATAACACAAATAGTGGGGCTAGCACTAGAATAGTCATTATTATTGTTGGTGCTGGAAATGAGAGGGAACCTCAGCACATGGCTGTGACAGCCGGCACAGTGTCACTCAAACGTCACTCCATAATGAAACACGCTGGAGATCAGAAAAGGCGATGATAAAGTGTAAACACAAAGAGATAAAGCTGCCGGATGATTTTGATATTTGCCTTATTTTCTTGTCTCTGAATAAATATGATCGTCACCATGTTGTTTTGGTAGACAAATGTAAATATTGGACTAATTAGGGCTCTTGTACCTGTTTTTTTTTTCTTTCTTTTTTTTTCCTTAGAAAAAAAAGTGCTTGATATCTAATTTTATTATTTTTTTAATTTATCATTTTCACTGAGTTCTGCTCACCTATACACTCAAAATAAACAAAACTAAAATGTTGTAATATTTAATTCATCCTTTTTCCTCCTAACAAAATAATCTGTTTAACTTTCCCCAGACTAAATGGGATGTAAATGAAATTTATAGGACTTATTTTTGCCACACAAGGTTAAACTGTGATCTAAAAGCTTAATTTATTTTTCATGATTCCTATACGTGCTCAATTGTGCAGCCATTTAGTGTATCTCTCTGTGGCTTTGAGTGTAATAAATGTGCAATTAACAGACTTAACTAATTCATGAGGAACATTGTGAAACTAACGAAGGGCATAACTACTGTACAGACGCCGCTGTCATTGGTGAATATTGTTATTGTTCTGCTTTTAATTGCTGGAGGAGGAGGTTGATGAGGAGGAGGAGGAGGAGGAGGCAGCATGTTTTGAATATACATCCTCGGTTACCATAGCAAAAAAGAAACACTGGCTGCCTCTTGACAGTTATATCTAACATCAGAGGTATGTGGAGGTGTTAACTTCTCTGGTTTAAGCAGTTACCAAACAAATGACCCTTTTTAACACAGAACACAAAGAGAACACATATACAGTAAATAGTAATCCCTCAAATAACAGTGTGAAATTGTCTGGCCATTCATCTTGGTCTGTGGTCAGAGAAAAGGACACTGTATTTTTGTGTCTCATTAACACACAAGCTTCCTTTTCTTTACACCGGGAATAATTTCTGCCGTTTTATCTCCTGTCAGTGTGGAATCAGCATGAAATTGTCTGTGTGTGTGTGTGTGTGTGTGTGTGTGTGTGTGTTTTTTTTTCCTTAAGGAGAGTCCAATAATTAAGGCTATGAATCATTTTAAGTAAATAAAGAGATACAGTTTATGTCTCATATTGGTGCATCTCATTTTGTGTATATTTAAGTGTTCACCTGAGAAAGTTATTTTTTGTGGAATCATCAAACCTGCAAAATTTGCAAACGTTGGCCCATTGTTGTGAGCAGATGTAGCGAGATATACTTTTAGTGAGTGTATAAAGTCCATAGGGGAAAGCGGATCCCTCTCCCTCTGTCACCCTCTCCCCAGTCAGTTTGTTTGTTGGCTGTGGAGCTTCGTAGTGGTTTACATTACATATGATTATGTAAATCTGGAGCTGTTCCTGTGCATTATGGGCCAACGCATTGTCAAGATCTTTTCTAAAGCAGTCAAGTAGCTATTTCTGAATTCTTTTATTATCTGAGAGCGCAACAAAGAAAGTCTTTTGTTCACTGTTTGCCGCACACACACTCTCATGCATACACACACATACACGTGCGCTGCTGCCGTCCGTGACTTACTACTGTCCCCTAGTGGTGCTCCACTCCACAGTCTCTCTTAACTCTCAATTTCCATCAACTTTCCACACTTCCATTCACCTGACTTCCCCCTGTCTTTGTCCCGCTCCCCCTCTGTGTGCCTTCCCTCTGCCTTATCATGCTCAAACATTTAAAAGGCTGATTTGTTGTATAGCATGACAGAGAGCTCCAATTATGCATTGCTGTGTCCACAGTGGCTTGGCCTTCAATGGAGGGCTCAAACAGTGTCAACAAAAACAGGAACCCTGATGTTTTGTGGCTATTGTGACGCCAGAGCTCATGTCAATAAGGAATTGTTTAGTCAGAGTGCCACACCGAAACTGCAGTGAGAATGTTATCGGACCTGTGGAAATACGGTGTGTGCATAATAGTGCTAAAATGCAAGTATGATTGTTTGGACAAGCCCAACACGAATGCACACAGGGAACAGCCTTGGAGCTTTGTCACCTCTCTACACTGCTTTTTTTAGCTACAGACACACAGCATGCACTTTTAAAAACAAAACCCTTTTATGCATCTGTCACTCCATTCTATAATTACATCTCCACTATTTATTCTTTCTTGAATATATTTAGTCAGGGGCAAAAGAGCACTCTCTTATCCCTGCTGTCACTGAGCTGATCGTTCCTTTGCCTCAGCTAATAGTATGCATTTTTATACTTTTTGTTTTCCTTTCCTGATCACTGTTATCCCAGCCCTAATTGATGTGATAACCTGGAACACTGCTAATAAACAGTCGGGGAGGAAGGTCACTCTCCAGTGGCAGATGCACGGACACACACAGTCAAGTCACTCATGTCAAATGACCAATTATACAGGTTATAGAGGATGGCACCTCCGTCTCCAGTGCCCCGTCCCTCCTGGGATAGCTCTCCAACGAGAGGGCTATCACTCAAACCCAAACCACATTCATTCATTAGCCTGTTAAGATGGGCATCAATTATTCATTAAGAAGGTGGCCAGTGGATTATTTCTGTCAGCACTAGGCTTATTGTATCAAAGGCTGATTATGGCTTGCTTGATTTAGTATGCACTATTGTCTGCGTGATCAATCACAGAAAATATGATGACATTTTTAACAACAAAAATATGACTTTAAAATCTTACATCACTGAGAAATGACTTTTCTTGCTTTGAAGAATATTAAACACTTACACACAAGCATGATTATTTTTATTAATGTTTGTTAGTACAGAAGTGCACACCAGCAGTGACTCAGTGAAGCGGCTCTGATCTAATGTTGGACATCATTTTTCCATTGCTCAGCATAATTCAGCTAAGTTAAACTTAACTTACTGTGTGATGTGACGCGGTGTCTTCTTGATTTATGGGTAAAATATGCTCACCACCTTTGCTTTATTCTTCCTGTCCCTGGCTAACAATCTTGTGCTCACCTCTTTTTCTTTTTTCCATGGCATCATCCCCAAAAATTCACACTCACACGACTCTGTAAAATCTTTTTTATTAGAATGTTAAAAAGTCCTGTGGGGATTTTTTTCAGAGAAACTCTGTGAGAGCTCTGTGAGAGGGGAACTAGTAAAATAGTCGTGTTAAACTGGGGGCTGACAAAGCCTCAGACTTCTTCAATGGCATGGTCTATATATACAGTTCATTGTTCAAGTTCATGTCATCTAAAAATACTTAACATTTTAAAAAATATATTGGAAATAACCTTTTTTTTTTTTAAAAAAAAATCTTTCTATGTACTTTTTATATTGATATCAAAGAGTCAGTTTCATGCTTGTCAGTGTGAAAGGCTTAAAGGGTATTCCCCTTATGCATTGCAAATACATGAAGGTGACTTTTTCTATAAAAGACATCTTTAAAATTAAGACAATTATTATTTTTTTATTACCTATCACAGAAATGCCTACATGTTAACCTACTTTTCACTGCCTTTGACCCACACAGGATACCTTTTAGAAAACATGACCGAGAAAAGTGCCATTTAAGCAAACAGGCTGGGAGTGAGGCAATGTTTTAGCAAATACAGATGAAGTGTTGGGGGAGATTAGCATCCTGTTACAACACATCGTGGTGCACTTCAGTTTTGTGTTTGCAGGGCTTTTTTGATGACAAATGTGACCTCCGACTCAGAGAAGTTGTTCAAAGCAGCAGATAGCATTTAGCGGAACAGATATGGCGTGTAAATACACTCCACGTAAACAGTTCTGTCCCCTTTAGATACCATTTTGATACACTTTTTGATTGGTTGACTTGACATTTTTGTTAGGTTCCTTTTTGTGTAAAAGTGTGTCTGCATGTGTATGTGTCACAGATCGTGTTTTCTGATATATAAATAAATTTATTCACACTGCGTTTCATTATATTCACAATTCTAGTGGAAATCCACATATTTTCCTGCTATTTTTAGAGTGTAATGTTCTTCACAGACGCGACTCGGGCGATGTGTGCACATGGTTACACACATACACGCACACACAGCAGTAAAAACTCAATGTGATCAGAACACTAGATCACTCCCTTTTGGTGTATTTTTGCGCCAGCCTTTCCTTTCTATCACCAGCCCCTGCAAGTGTTAAAACAATATCCAAGTGTCATGTTGTCGCACAGTGTCACCACTTCATAGGTTCACAGGTGAGAGAAATTCATTTCTAAAGAAAAAAAAGAACAACAAAAAGAATCATGGGTGTGTCACTGTTTTCAGAGTCATAACGCAAGATAAACATTGTGACGAGGTGACAGAGCGCAGACCTTGGACCTGGCCCTCGGCTTTGAGCCACAGCAGGCACTTACACATGATGCAATGACAGCTCTTTGAGATGGTGGGGGAAATTAATTCTTGCTCAGTGTAAAGAAACTATTCATAACAGCTTTGCTTGAGAAAACATTAACAATTTTTCATATGGATCAAAGTGGCCATCTGGTTAAATTCACACAGGCTATACCTTATTCATGCACCTCCTTTAGTACTCTCAGCGGATTAGCTTAATTTTCTGTCTTCCCTTTTCCCTCAGGTTTGTGCAGTACTTGCCGAGTGAGACTCTCTCAAGAATGTGTCTAATTTAGTGGCTAAGAGGCAGATTTATACCTGTGCTAGTTATGGAGAAGGTTGCTCCCTCGAGAAGCCCAATGACTGTTTACGGGCGGCCCGACAATGCCTTAGCAGATGATGAAGCACCTGCCAGAGTTCCCCCACGTCTGTTCCATCCCTTTCTGTCTGTCTGCTCGCCTCCCTTCCCCACTCTTTCTTTTTTCTCTCTCTCTTCCTTCCTCCACTCTTTCACAGCCCCTCTCTCCTTCCTGCCTCCTGCCTATTCTCTCTCGCTTTGTTTCTTTTCTCAGCAGAGCCACATCTCCTTCAGTTACCATGGAGTTGTGCATTTTTACAACCATTTCCACTACTCTCCCCAGAGTGAACCCATCCACTTACTCTGTCTACCTCAGAGAATAAGAGAGTTTTTGTCTCCATGTCCCTCTACCATACCTCCCCCTTCACACACATACTGGATAGACAAATCGACAACACACATACACAAGCACACCGGCGAACAGAACTGTGGTCAGATTTTGTTTATGACAGGGAAAGGCAATATCGAGATTGTTTCAGAGTAGTGTCATCACGTGAAATGTATCGCTGTCAGGAGTGTGTTTTATACGTCTGGGCTCTTGGCTGAAGCCATTTTGGGAAACAGAAAATATCATATCGTATGACCTCCTCTGGTATAAAAGTAAACTATCAGCTGTAAATCCGATACACAACTACAGCAGTGTGTGTGAAAAGCAAGAGGAGTGAGTTCTCTATATGGCATAGGGCTCTACAGTGCTCCGGTGAGATCAGCTGTCTCTTGCTCTAAATTCTAATGAAGCTGTTGCAAAAAAAAATTTTTTCAAATATTCCCACTGATATGTTCATGTGTATGAAACTTACAGTGTTACGCACTTCTCAGAGTGACAGATTTTTTATAAGCAGTCTGTTTCTGATATCCTTGCATTGATGTAGCTCTCTCTTTCCACACACCACTTGTGCTTGCATATGGACTCAAGCTGAAGAGAAAGAAATGTGACTAAGCATTTTGTTCCCGTAGTATTGTAAAGTGTCGTTTCAGCTCTATTTCTATACTAGAAAGAAAGAAAAGTTCTTCTCTTCTCACTGAAAGATAGAGAAGAGAAATATCTTGATTTCTCAAAAAACACAAATACCCTGCCAGTTTCTGTACTTCACATTTCAAAGGGTTTCATTTTATGTTTTCCCAAAGAAGTACTAATTTTGGTTGCCTTTAAATTTATATTTCCCGCAGTAAAACACTATTAAAGGATTTATAAATCTCCAAACACATTATTTATGTCTTTCTTCATGTCACTGGAGTATTAAATCATCAAGCGTTGACCAGCGCTTGGTCACGGTGCGATAATTCCACTTCTTCTTTCTCTTAAATATCCAGGCCGCTTTACACTCAATGGGCCGTAACTCGTTAATGTATGTGGCATAATTTTGCACCTGTAATTAAGTGTCAGTTTATAAACACACAAACACTAATAATACCCAAAGCTTTTCTGGGGGCCGAATGGTTGCTAAAGCCCATCCATCAATGTCCCTAATGAGGCTCCATATAGACAAGTCAGTGGAGGCTTCCTGCGCCGTTCAGTCTTATTTTTCATGCTCCCTATGATAACCAGCCAAATCCCCAGTAAGATGATATCGGCCACGATAAAGAGGATGTTGAATGTGTGTTTGTGTGCAAGTCGGCATACTTATAATGTTAGTGCATGTAAGTGTGGGTATTCAAGGTACCGTTCAAAGTTCCCATTAACCTCACTGTCATTTTGGTGTTGGTGACGTTAATCAAAACCTACATCATTAAGTGTGAGGTTGTTAATATGGCCACTGTTCTCAATGTCGCCATTAATAATATAATGCAGAGAGGCCAAGTTGAGGAGCTAATGAGGTGTCACAGGTCATTTAGACCAATCAGAAGCCACCACAGGACATTAGCCAAACAAAGGACTCGGCTCCGCAACAGTGTGCTACTGGGACAACTCAGCGTGTAAGGGAGAACATAGTTAAAGCAACAATAACAGGATTATTAAGCTAGGACAAGCTGTAACCAGAACAACGAGATCCTTCTCTCCTTTTTATGGAGATGTTGTTTATTTATGGTCTCAGCAAATCAACATTCTTTAGTGAAGTTCTTATGCAGCTTATGAGTGATAATCCCCTTCCTGTTTATTTGAATTATAGATCTCTCCCTCCTCTCTTTCTCTCTCTCTCTCTCTCTCTAGGGCCACAGAAGCAAACAGCTCAGAATGTGGTCGACATGTTTGGCTGACAGATAGATCTACAGTTTCAGAAGCTGAGGCCCTCACGCCGTGGGACAGATTTCATGAGACAAAGTTTGAACTGCCCCGTGGATCCTGCAGGGATGGGAGGAGGTTCCTCAACACAACGGTTACGCTGTCATTAGGAGTGCTCATGACACATTTGAGGTCAGTGTTCCTCATGGTCATACACATATGTCTCCGCTTGGGCCTAAACTCAGTCTGGTACTTGGAAGCAATGCGCAAGTGAAAAGAAGTCTGTAATCTTCTCATCTGCTTGAAACTACAGTCATCAATTATGCCCATGAGCATCCAGTGTGTAACATTTCTGCAAATAAGTTAGCTAAGGTATTTAGCTAATGTGTCTTCCTATTATTTTCATTAGTATCCCAAACAATGAGACTATAAAATGTCAGAAAATGGTGTAAAAGATACTGCCCCCAAAAGTTATTTGATTTAAAAGAGGAATATCAAAGCATTTTAGATGCTTTAACCAGCAAACATTTGTCATTTTGGTTTGATACAAGGTTTAAATCAAAACTCTTGTCCATTCAGGGAAATAATCAAACCTGATCCAGTTACTCTAGACTGTTAAGCAAATGGCTGGAAAGGGGTCAGCATTCCCCGGAAAGGTAATAAGAAGACCTCACGGTGTGTGAGATGTGATGTCGTACAACAGCTGTTTGTATTGACTAAGACAGTCTAGCCCTCGCCCAAGACAATAAATGTTTTCTATATGTTTGGAGACTTTTCAGAGGTTCACATCCAGCTAGTGGTTAGAGTGCATTAATGTAATTATAAGGAGAGACCACTCGAGAAATACTTTTAGACACCTTGATAATTTTTCAGTATTTCTGTGCTTGTCAGTGTGAATGCAGCAGCAGTCAGTGTGTGAGCGGGTAATGACAGAGGAAGTTACGTCTGACAACTATGGCCTGCCACTGCTGTTGGTTCTCTAAGAGCAAAAGGAGGTGGCCACGTCTCAACGCTAATGGAGGAGGAGAAAATGGCCGTGTCACTCCTGTCAACGTATTATGTTTTAAACCTAGACAGTTGTTGTCGCTCTTGCAGGCCCATAATTTTATGCCATTAAAAATGCCAAGGGGGGAAAGAGTGAGAGAAGAAGGAAGGGAGGGAAGTGGGCTCTGAAGTGAAGCAGTTGTAGGATTTTTCTACCTCTTGTTCTCTTCATGCCTGATTCCCTGCCACTTTTGTGCTGGAAACTTTTGGCATTTTCTTGAAAGCATAAAGACTAGTTGGAGCTTTAAAGTGATCACAAAGTCAATCATGTTGGCTTGAATTACCCAGCAATCTCTGTCAGTTCGTCCCTTCTCAGCTGCTACTCCATGAGACGTGTACGTGGGAGTGTGGGGGGCGTAGATGTGTGTGAAAATGTGTGTGCATGTATGTGTGATCCACTATGTGCATTAATGTGCATACTGTAATATGTGGGAGGCAGGAGAAGAAGTAGAAGTCAGAAAGTTACACTAAATGAGAAGTGATGGCAGAAGGACTAATTTTCATGCTTAAGTGCCTGAAGTCCAGTAAAATTGCTGGCATGTTAGTCACTTAAAAGTAATAAAACAAAGACACACTCATGTAAGAGATATATATATATTTTTTTTTACTTTTACTGACGGCAGTCTGTTTAGAATACCTACAAAAGCAGACATCTGAAATAAATCCTGAGGCCAAATTATAATGCCCTGCAGGTCAGAGCAACTCTGATACTTCTTTATGAATTGCCTCTAATCGAAAAATGTTGGCAGGAATTACTGTCACTTGTTCTGATTTGTATGCATGACAACCTTTTCATCTCAAAGAATACTAGACCCCACAAGGTCTTTACATTATGGGCAAACATTTGCAATTATGATGAACTCCACCAGCTTATCTCAAAAGGAACAGGTTCTTACTGATGGACAAGTAGACGTTTTAATGAAATAAACTGCTTTGAGCTGATGAAATAAAGATTGCCTCACCTCAGGGCACACTCAAATTAAATTATCAAGATGACTGCATGCATGCCACTCCCATTAACGCAGGTATGGTAACAGCCTAATCACCCCGCACTTGTTCTATATAGTATTTGTGATGCAAACTACTGTGTACCATCAGTGATGCTGTCTTTTTTTTCACCCCCTGTCCTACATCTCAGCTCTGTCCTGTGATGGCTAAAGGCCTCACAGATTGTCTTTTACTCCATTCAGAGGGATGAAGTAATGTTCAAACCATGTGTTGTCCCTAGAGGCTGAGCGAGTAGACACTGCGATGCATGCAGTTTTATGTGTGCCGATAAACATAGCCCCGATGGCTTGTCAGTAGCCTGTGGACGGAGCCCAGAGTCCTCTGCCTTAAAACAATGTTGGTGTTAGGGCGAGAGGGACTGTGACTGGCAATGGGAAACACCTGTGCTGGGGTGAGCAGCCGGGCAGTATGCTGGGGGGAGGGGGGCCGGAGGTGCGGGTGTGGTACGGGTTACCAATGTAAGAAGAGGAAAGTGAGGCGGGGGGGAAGGCCACTACATCCTCACCATTTACTGCTGAGAAGTAGGGGTCTGAGAAAATTAGTTATAGTAATGTCGTGGTTGTTGCCCCTTAAATTATAACACACTGCTGGCACTATAGGGCCCAAGCCTGAGGCTCAGTCTGAAAGACTCTAAGGTGTATGTTTATACACAGATATATTAGTGGAGACCATCAGAATTATAGCCTTGGATATGGCAGAGAAAACACAGTGAAAAACTGAATTCAGAAATATGAGTTCAATATTCACCTGCGTCTCCCGATGGTATTTTTGCACTGATGCTGTCTGTCCCCCCAAAATTTTCACATTCTTTACCCACATTTTATTATATGTGTCTGTTTTGACAGTTCTAGGATTTATTTTATTTTGTATGTACTATAGGAAGCATATAAGACAGCTTGTGGCATCCATAATCCTGTGCAGTATTTTATACAGTCTCTATTCTGAGGAAATAAATGACCATTTTTGTCTTCAGTTGATATAGATTCTGACTTTTGGTTGGTTTTCATTGCTTCATGATATTTTCATCAGTAACATTTTTCCCTATAGAAATCCCAATATCTCATAAATCTTGCTTGTTATGTGAAATTTCTTTAATGTCCATTATTAATGTCACTAAAGTCAGAATGTATTGAAAAGGCTGCTGCTTTTCAAAAAATATCAAGATATATGCATTTATGTATTAATACAAAATCAGTCATGAATTAATTTCTATATAGTAACAAGGTGTAAACTATATTTGGTCAATTCATGCAAAACCCTCAGTTTTATTGTTTTTTAAATTTGACCAAGTTCCAAAAAAGTGTGCTTACTGTATAAACATGCAAATCCCAAATGCAACAAAGAACACACAACACAGCAACATTTTCTCAGCCAAACATCTTACCCTGCTGTATATCCATCAACCTCTCCTCAGTGGCCCAGCGCTCCACCCTTCAAGTCAGGTTGATCATTCCATCTCCTGCTTCTCTATCCTGAGGTGCCTACTGTCAATTTATCAGACTCTTCCTTTTAATTTCATACTTTCCACAGTGTAAGCATCCATCTCCGCTGTCTGCAGCAGCGTTAGAGGGTTCAGAGCATAGCAGTGTGAAACAGGCTGATGTGAAGCCCACAACTGACAAGGAGAAGCGGGTTGCAATGGAGTAATGATCTCTTGAAAAAAGACAGCATACTGTACACACAGTTTGCATTCCTCACTGTACAATTTCAATACCCATGTGTATATCTTGTGGTTTCTAGTGTTTGCAGTTATTAAATGTTGATGCTATTTTCCTGTGCACTTTTGAACAAACATAAAGTATGCACTTATAATTTTCATCAGGGAATAATACCATGCAGCAGTAAATTTCTGAAGTTGTGTTGACGATAATACACTTCAGTTTTAATAGATACCGTCTGCTTCCAAGCTGGTTGTATGAAAGAACATAACATACAGTATCTATGTTCTGAACTGACAGTTATCAGTGACCAAATCCGGCAGTCATACAGTTTTATAATCCTTAGCATTCATATTGATTAATGAGAAATCAGATGTATTTTAGGAATGATGCATGCAATCAGTGGATTAGATCCATGTTAAACGCCATTGGCTTCATTGCTCATCCTCTAACACATCTGAAATTTGACAATAAAAAAACGTATTACTATATTTGACACATAAGTATCGTTAAATTTAAATTTAATTTAGGACTCTCAAACCTTCCTTTCATTGTCCTCTCTCTCCCCTCTCTCCCTCTCTCTCTCTACGTCTACAAAAATTAATTACAGTACATTTTATTTTATGAAGGTGTCAGGATGAAATGATGAATGGCTTGTAATATCAAAAGATTAAAGACACAATGCAATGAAGAACGAGTGTGCTTACACTGTGGTAATGCTTACATGCAGACACATGTGTACACACACGCAGTACACGCACATAGTCTCTGGGGCCATTGATATCTGGTTTCATATTTGATATTAACTTACTGGGGGAGCGATTATGGCCACAATGTCATTACCAGTGGTAGGGGGGCATAATAGAAGTGAACTTTTCAAAAAGGTCCTTATAATTGCAGTCCAGGCCCTTCTTGATAAAATTCCATATTGATATGTACACTGGTCCCCTCATTATGGCCGCAGATGAAAAAGAGCATTTCAGTGTTCTTTAATGAGCCCTGTACCAGTGAAGGTCATCTTAATGGGGTTCAACTTGCTGTTGGAAGCCAGAGGTAATATTCTAATGAGAAAGAGCCACTATAGCACTCTTGTAATTCTGTAATTGCATCCATGGATGCCATTTTATTGTTGCCTATGCAGTAGTATTGAAGTCCTTTGTTGTCATTTGCAACATTGCTTGTCCTCTCTGGTCTGGTTTGGTGGTCCAGCTGAAGCTCAATATGTGCATACCCACATGCAGGCACACGCGACCTTATTACCATATTTCAAATCCACTTCAAACGCTCTCCAGTGTTTATTGGAAGCTACAGTTTATTCATTGCTTACTTATGGGTGGAGGGACATCAGAACCACCTAGCAAAAAGAATGAGTATTAACCCCAGCACACAGCAGTGTGGCAGTGCAAGGACAGAGGGAATGTTTGTGTGCATTTGTGCATGTGTTGGCTGTGTTCGTCTGTGCGTGTGTTGAATTGTAGTTTGCCTGAGTGCATGTGTGTGTTAAAAAAAAAGCCTTTTATACCCGAGGCTGTTTTGCCTCTGAATCTTGTATTTCCTATTCCTGAGAATAACAGAGAAAATGTTTGCATATTGCATTTATAACATGTATAACATGTATTTCTACTCTTCTGCATTGCTCCTTGGCAACACTTGTTGCCAAGCAAGACCTGTAGCAAGACCTGTAAATTGAGATACACATTCATTCATACTGCTGACAGAATACTCCATCAAGTGAGGACTGCACTCCTCTAACTCCGTTAGACTCACAATGGACAGTTAAAGAAAAATCAAAATTGATGCAGCAGAGCCAGATACTTTTTATTTGCACTTGTCTTCCTTGCCAAAACCTTGCAGTTACATTACTGACTGGGTGTATTATGCTTAATGTAGCCAGATCACACTTGCCTCATCACTTGAGGCAATTTGTCAAATTTGGGCAGTCCCCCATTAAAGAAGCCAATTCTGCATAGCCAGTATAAATCCTCTACTCAAGTTTCCAGAGGTGGAAAGCACCTTTGCCACTGCTTCTATTTGTATCACTCTCCTCCTCCTAAAGTTAGCCACAGTATGGCCTGGCTGGCTTGTCTTGTCACAGTCTGAGCCATGAAGAAATACTACTCAAAGGGCACATTATAACATCTTGTTTTGTAAATGCAACAATAGCTGAATGTTTTGACAAAACTTGCAAGTAAGCCACTGTTAATGCAAAAATTGGCTATGTAGCAATAGGAAATCTTCCAACTAGCCCATTACAACAAGTAGTTAAATTATGAATTCTATATGGACTACAGAGTAGAGGCAAAGATTCATATGACCCTGAACGTCATTTCCTCTGCTGAACTGTTTTCCTTGAGTCCAGTCCCTGAAAAACTGTCCCACTGAAGCATGCTGACAAGATGAATGGACATGCAGACGGCACGTGGCGACCATCTGCAGTTGCTTGGTGGCCTTTCCACCATAACAACTTTCACATTTGCTCTAAATTCAGATGAGGAACAGAGCACTGTGAATACTGCGCCTCCACCACCTCCTATGTTTAGACGTACAGTAGCTTTTGGTGCAATAGTCAGGTTACAGCATTGCAGCTAGTTAATTGCTGGAGACTTTCTGAGTCAGCAGGTTGAATGCACAACAAGCTATAGGTTTATTTGGGTCATTTTAAATATCTTGGATTGATTGAATATAGTAATTTCTTTGTTATAAAAAGTTGGTCTCTGGGGAGAAAAAGGAGTGAATATAGCTAAACATGAACTAAAAACAGACTTCCAGATTTCTTCCTTTCTCTTCCTCCCTGCACCATTATTCCCTTTAGCCTGCAAGGTCATGTCAGCTTAAACAGGATCCTCAAATATTTTCACCATGACTTGTATGCACATGGGAGATGCACAACAGAACTAGAGGTTAAAAGTCATGCAGCTTTTTCCCCCTTTTGGACACAAAAATAATTTTCAAAGTCACGAATCATCAACATTCAGCTTCCCATCCAAAACTGTTTAAATTTTAGACAATGATGAACAAGATGTAACCTAAACTTATAGCATGAAAGCTTAGGGGCATGTGCTCTTTAGGGAATTAAAATGAGCAATTTGTCAAATTTCATTCAAAGCACTAAAGTGTGTAAAAGCCTAGATGAATTTCAGTCTGTCTCAACTGTCTTTGACTGAGTGAAGTAGGCAAGTGTAGAAGAGTCAACCAGCTCCATACGATTCAGGCGACGGCTCTGTAAAAGTATGAGGGAGTTTTAAAGGTGATAAAAAAAAAAAAATGGCACAGCAGTGAATATCATCCTGTAGATAAGACAGCCACCCTGCTTTCCACAGGCTACATCCGTTTTATTGCATCTGGCAGCGAATTAAGGCACGTGTGGAAAAAAAAAAAGGGACGATTGAAAATGAAACCTGGGGCTAAGACCGCATTCAGCCTGACTGCTTTCTTCCCTCAACACCGACATTAGACTTTGATTCTCACATGAGATCCTCTGATGATGATGATGAACCATAAAAAATGATATAGCTCAATAAAAGTACAAAAAGGCGCGAGTTCATAAAGAGGACCTGAGGGCCATGTTAGGTTTGGTCCGTGCCAGTGCATTTCTTCTCCCTCTGCTGGCTTTTAGAGATGATTACCTAGGATATTTATGGAGGAAACATTTTTTGATTTGAGGGAGTTCGTGTGGCTGGATATTTGTGTCTGATACAGAAAGTCTGCTTTATCAAAAATCTATGCCCTCCTGGTTAAAACCAGAATAATTTAGTAGAGTTGTCATCACTGTCACCATAAATAGAAGTGGGAAAAAAAACTTACTGCAATATATTACTGCTGACAGAATTGGAAAATCGACTGATATTGACACACCGATTGAAAGGACAAATGAGACGATTGCTAGAGTTTTCTTGGTCACCTTGAAAGACTACATTGGATTCGGTTAAAGTCCCAAACATACAAAAGGGTCACATGCTTCTACAGTATATATCATAATGAAACCATGCCAATACATTGACTATTATGTCAATAGCTTGGTGGAAATCAACTCTCCTCTCCTCTCCTCTCCTCTCCTCTCCTCTCCTCTCCTCTCCTC
>OMNW01002649.1:27565-45068 GCA_900303245.1 Selene dorsalis
TCCGTTCCTCTCTATTCAAAGCGTGCAGGCTGGAGAAGGTAGGCTCTAGTGAGCACCGGCTCCCTCCTCTTCAGGCAGCGTGTGATGTGACTTGAGCCGTGTGATCTCCATGAGAGAAAACCCTGATGCATACAGGAAATAATCAGGGCAACACAGGCAGGGTTCAGAGGAATGCAAATATTTTCAGAGTGCTTAAAAAACAATACCACACACACGCACACTACCAAATACAGACCCCGCTCACCCTCGCTCTCACTCACATTCACACACACACACAATATCATACACACATTTAACCACAATACATACCCACACATCACACACACAGAGGAACAAAAAAAAACAACAACCAACCCCCTGACAAAACTCTCCCCAAGTGCATTTGCATAAAACATTAAGCTTAACAAAATGATTACACCTGACAAGTTGAGTTGGAGGAAGAACATCGCCGGTGGCAGCCGGTTACTTGCAGATCCTGCAATCATTCTCTCGTCAAGCAACTGTTTCATGGCCGCCTTTGTAGGCACTGTCATGCCGCTGCATCGTGATTAATCCTTCCCTTTTGTTTTCCTTTTCTCCCTTCCACCCCTCTCAGTCCCTCCCACAAATCCAATAAGTTGCCCTTAAATCAGGTTACCCTGCACCTTGCAGATAGGAGCATTGTGATGGATATGCCAAAATGCATGCCAGGCAGCATGTTTTTGTGTGGAAGTACTGTGAAATTGTACTGCTGTGATTCTGCATTATGGTGCTAAGTGTTTGTCTTGTAATGCAATTAAATGTGCATGTAAGCCGCCCCCACACTCCCAAAACTATTGTGTGCTGTATTTAATAATTTTATATATGCTCTTTTGTGACATTGCCATTTAACCTGAGGTAAAATAGAATAATTTAGAGGCGTATTAAAAGAATAACTTTAGAGTGTTTGCCATAGAGAACACAAGCAGGATCATTTTAAAAAAAAGATGACAATCAAAACATTAATATCCTTCTCACTCATATAAGCCTGCTGAAAATTCCTAGCTCTGAATACTTTGCTGAAGGATAGCTCACAGATAAAGAAAGAGAGAGATTATTGCCTCCTTTCATTTCTGCCCCCCTGGCAGCGGTAGGTATGGTAATATGGTTTTTGAATATTTGCAAGCATAAACTTAAGAAATGAGTGCTGATAAGGAGTGACAGCAACAGAGGCAGCAGAGATCTTCAGCATGACAGGCGATGTCAAAAACCCCGGTGACGCTGTCACTGTGACAAACTTTTCAAAAGAACAATGCACACACACACCGTTATTGAAGTGAGCTGCTGCAAGCCTCTCTGACAGTGTTGTCCCAGCAGTTAAAAAATGGAAACATCACCTAATTATGCACGCCGTATTTTTTTTTCTCCTCTGAATACTTAAGCCTACAAACTTTCAATGTATGTCAATATACTTTGCGGAGCGCCTGGGTGCATGGGCACATTAGCAGTATGAAAGTTTTATGGGCAAGATTCATTCTGTTTAATGAAATATTTAATTTAGGAAACTAATTTAATAAGATATTAAAAGTGGTAATTCAAAAATTATTTTTTCATGCATGGGCAGAAAAATATACTATTCCAACCTCTAGGTGCACTGTCTTTGCCCTGAACCTGACGTTAACCTCCACAAGAGCAGGTGTCTGTCTGACATGCAGGTTCTATTACTGAGTTTCACTTGTCTTTTAATCTTCACTGTACTTTTATTAGTAACTCAGCAGACCCTGTCACGTCTGCAAGAAGCCAAAGAGGATCATTACTTTCAAAAAGAACCAGCTGGCCCATTGTTTAGGCTCTGCCAGCTGTGTCTATTTTCATAACCCGTTTTCCTTTTGTTCTGCTACACCTCCCTATAAAACTACAGAGACAGGAAGACAGAGTTGTATTTCACCATTTTCATGAACTCTTACCCTCATGATAGCCCAATGTACAACTCTTCACCGCTGGTGTGTGTGCATGGGTGCCTGTATGAGTCCGTATGTGTGTCAATGTGCATGTGTGAGTGACTGCGAGGAGGAAGGCAAGGTCTGTAATCACCTAATCCAAACATACACTCGGGGAATCTCATTACTGGACCTAACAGTTCCATTTGAACCTTATCTGGTTTCAATCAGCCGCCTCTCGTTTGGAGCAAGGCGCTGAAACTTGATTCCTTTTGTCTAGAAGTCTCTGCTATCAGGGCTCTCTTGTTTGTCTTGTCTATCACCATCTTTTGCAGCTAACGGTATTTTAAATTCTCCATCAGTGGTGAGGAGAGCGGCTTCAGTGGCAGTAAAAAAAAAGCTGCTTCTCGTCATCCAGCTCGTAAGTAGTGGCAATGTGACATCAGTGGGTTTGTATGTGCAGAATGGACGGCTGCCATGGGGAACTCCTGCTAACCCCACACCCTTCCTCACTAACCCCAGTTCTTCCCCAGTCACCCTCTCCCACAGCCCCACATCCACATGCAAACGGACATTAAAACGAAACCTGACCCTGGCCCTGGAATCTGTAAGGTACTGTTTTTTTTTCTCCTCCTTTTTTTCCCCTAAACAGGGAATCCTGCAGCCCGTGTGTGTGTGTGTGTGTGTGTGTGTGTGTGTGTGTGCGCAATGTTAGGGTATAGTCAAGAAGAGGAGGGTCAGAGAAAGGTGAGCTAGAAGCGACGTCAGCGGCTGCAAGTGAACTGTCTCAGGAATCCCCAGATTAAAAACTCCAGAAGGTTGAGAGTCACAGATAATCACAGGATCTGGAATTCACAATAACAAACTGGCCATATATCTACCTGTCTCCGGCCTTCCTCCCTTAGACGGCCACAGGGTCAACCAAATGGCTGCATTCCATCAACAGCTCTTTTTTTTTTCCTCCTGCTGAGCTCCCAATGAAGTGTCTGGAAGGATCAAATATGGCCTCTGGAGCTAAACCTTCAACTCTTCTCTCTTTCTCCACTTACCTACCTACCATTTTTTTTACCTGACATGTGTATTTATTCTTGTCCTTTTGAGAGTTGAAGTTAACATGACTGTGCCACTTTATCATACTGTGCTTTTAGTTTTGAAAAGGCACAGAAACTGAGACTAAAGAGCTGGACCTGAGACTCAAGATTAATGTGGGATTTTGGCGTAGATGCTACTAAGACCCGGCCACTGCAGCATCACATGTGTGACTCAAGCTAAGGGCTTGAGGCTGCAGTGTAGCAGCTCAGGTTAGAGGTCTGGAGCTTTGTGGCTGGGGTTAGAGCGCTTCCTCTGAGACTTATGTTGGAGCCATGGGCTCTGTAGCTGCAACATTTTCTGGGTTGAATTAACAGTTGAACTGTGACTAGTGTCTGGAGGGGGCTGTTGGGGTCTGTTGGAGGGTCTAGTAGGGCAGGTATGATTTACATAGTTGTGAGAGAGTCCAGGATCTAAGTCTGCCCAGACCCTTCCCCAGGGATCTGTGTTGAAGGAGGTGCTGCATTGTGATACTTGTGTGATTTATGTTCCCCACGTACTCTTCCTGCCATTGCCTGACAACTTCATTATTTATTTATGTTTGTTGTGATTATTTGCTTTAGCACAGTTACATATACTGTATATTGCGTAGACTTTGTGTAAACCTTGGGTTGCAGCCTTGAGATTTGACTGTGTGCCTTTCTTTTCTTCAGATCTGTTCTCTGTAGAGGTTAGTCTTTGTTGTTGCCCATGTACCCGTCTAGACACTGAGGATAATTTGTCCCTTTGCTTCCTCCTCTGGTTGCTCCGTTCTCAGCAAGGGAAATTACCTTACAAAGAGGGCAAGGGTTGCCGATTGAAAGTAAGTTATTTCGTCAGTGTAAAGAGTAGTAAATAGCCTGAGGTTAGGAGAAAAATAATGATATACAGTCCTGGCCGGAGGGAGACTACAGCATGAGACACAATCAGACCTTTGCAGAAAACTTTCTGAAATGCTTTCAGAGGATGTATTTCATCATGTTAGATTACTACTGTGGATAGCACCACTACTGGATGGTTATATCATATTCATATGCTGGTGCAGAGTCCCGGGCGTTTCGAGCCAGCATTCCTTGAGCACTGAGCAGAGGGTTTAGGACTGCAGGGTATATCTAAATTCAGCTATTGATTAACGTTGCAGCAGAAAAAGCAAAAACGAAAGCCCCTGTAAAGACATCACCGTCTGCAGTTACACAGCAGACTGTTTAATTCCCCCCTCACTGCTGCATTCAAATTATTTGCTTTCACAGTCGAAAATCGAAGGGTTGTAAAAATTGACTTCCTGTACAGCCACAGTGAAATAAATTTCAGCAGTATTGACAGCAGCCAAACAGAAAAGCTATTGCCCAGCATTTAATTATTGAAGACATTGATCAACAAAGTGATTTATTTGCTGTGGTGCGGTTAAAAGGCCTAATTGAGTCGTGGGCTTCTGTAAAAGGCTTTTATTTGTTCATTTGGCCTGGATCAGATTGCATGAGAACAGTCAGAAAGTATGAACACTGTTCAGTTTGAATGAATGCATTTAATTAAGTCTTTTGAAAGCAGGATTTAATTTAGGTGTGTTAACAAAAGAAATAAAAATGACAGGCTGCCTATTGATTATGAAGGCAGAAATGGGAAGACAGACAAAGTGAAAGCAGGGTTCAGAGGTATAATAGAAACAAATGTGCAGATGACATTTACGATCTCAAAGCGAGCATATCTCTGTGCCCAAGATGAGCATAAAATCTAGGTATATCCTCCTCTTCAACAGTGCAGCACAGATATAGAAATCCATCCACATCCACTATGAGCCATCCCCAGAAAATCACTCTCGCCTGTCCCCCAAAATCTTGGAGTCCATTTGTACATTAGAGGGGGACCTCCAGGTCTCCTGCTATTGAGCTGCAGTTCTCCACCTCCAACTTTGATCATCCCCTCTTCCCATGCTCTCATCAATAGGCAGGGAGGCTCATCTAACAGGCACTTGGGCTGCACTGTATTGCCCTTAGTCTCCCAGTGGGAGCTGAAGTAATCTGACTGTTTGAGGCTCTTGCCTCACTCACTCATGCTCACTGTTTCCAACTATTGCATTCTATCTTTATAGAAGATGAAAGAAAAGCAATGTTTGACTCTGGGAGACCATGCAAATTTTGTTGATGTGCATCCCCTTGCACTATCAATCACATTTGATGCACCAAACACCGCAATTAATACACCCCTAGGAATTCTAAAGAATCCATATTTTTCCTATCAGCGCTCAGTATCTTTTTTTTTTTTATCAGACATATGCCACCTTGTTATCGAGTTACACATTATGCAGAGAAAAATCATTAGAAATGTGTGTGATGCCAAAAGATGAAGTTCTGCCCCTTTGAAGTTTAGAGTAAAGAGAAGCATTTTCTGGAGATGTTTGGGAATATAAACTGAGGTGTTGGGCACCTTCCTCCTCTTTGTCTGTCCCCAAACCTCAGGCTCACAGCAGCAGCATATAGGAGAAGCAGGCAGCAGGATGTTTTCATCAGAATATGTCTCTTTACTCCACAGCCAGTGAGCGGTCTAATGATCTCACTTTAGACGGAGATGGGAATGTCGGGATTAATGGCATTCCAGGAGAAAGGCTGGAGCTCCAGGTTGTGTCCCCGGCACAGTTTGAGACTGGAGGGAAGAGTCAGACAGCAGGACTGGAAGAAATTATGAGATAAAGGGCGAGGGGAGTAAAAGAAAAAAGAGAGAGAGGGAGAATTGAAATAGAGAGAGAGAGGTGAAGGAGGGGTGGTGTCAGAGAAAGACACAACGGGGAAAGAAAAAAAAACCAAAGTGGGTTGTTCATTTTCTGGATAGATAGATCAGATGGAATGGAACCATGCGTCAGACTGAAGGCAGCTGTGCTTTTGGCAAGGACTTTCTTGGCACACACAGGCACATGAACGCACACATGCTCTTCATCCCCTCATACACAATAGAAATGTGCACACATCCACACACACAGTGCACACATGGAGGTAGGGATCTTCATGGACAGGTGAGGGTTAGCTTAAGTATTAGCACTGCGCTGCAGGCCTGGATGAGCTCAGCCACTGATTTCTCCTTCATTTTTCCTCTCTAGGGCTTTAGCCAAGGGAGCAGTGTTTAGCAGGCCCTGAAGGCATGGAGCCATCTAAGCAGCACTAAGTCCTGGAACTGCTTCAGATTACCTGCTGTGGTCTTTGCCAGATAGTGCTGTGCATCTATGCTTGTGTGTGTGCGTGCTTGCGTGTCAGCGTGCGCGTTTTTATGTTTACTGCAGGTTTGCTACAATTGATGTTATTATCAGATTACTTAAAACTGCACATGGATGCTCCACATCATGCGCTTTATGGGTTTCCATTACTTTTAGTAGATCTATATTTTAGTTTAGGTGTGCAGCTCATATATTAGCATTAAGTACTGTTTAAATCAAATATGTGCATATTAAAGGAACAGTTCAGTCAAATTATAATAAAACTAATTTTCTTACTGAACATCCAAGGGGATCAATCCATGCAGATGTTTCTGGAAAGACGTTTTGGTGCTGAATCGAATAGATAGGAGTTTTTTTTTTTATTTTGGGGACCTTAACCTTTAAATGTACACCACATAATGACATATGAAATGAAAAATGATGCACAGGAACTGACTTAGTCTTACATTTTATAAAAGGTGAATTTTTTGCCCAGTGTTGCTGAGAGCAAAGCACAGTCGGCCAGCACTGGAGCAAAAATAAACTGTTATCCTTGGAAGTGTCTTTATTGTACTTAGTCACACACACATTTATCATGAGGTTATAAATCTTTGTGAGTGAAGGTTGTTAATGACTCTGAGAGACAGTGGTGGAAGTGCTCTGTCTCCTCCGTTAGACTGGTTGTGATTCTAGTTGCAGAAGACAGACCAGTGGCTGGGATAGTACTTTACCTGGCCCAGGACTCCCCTGGGCTCACTATAGTGGAACACTCAGCAGACTGGGGGCCCTGGCCTCATGCTGGGTCTGTCTGCATCCAACAGTTTATGGAGACGCCGCATATAGACTGACACTGACAGTTTGATGTCTGCTAGCAGGCTCTCGTACCTTCCTGTTTGAGAGTGTATCTACCACTTTTAATTTGTTTGTTTAACTCTTTTCTCTTTGACTCTTTCTTACTTTCTATTTCTGTGTCCTATTTTGTTTAAAGAAAGATGGCTGGGGCCAGCTCTGTAGGCTGCATGGTGCATTCCTGGGTCTGCAGGAAACACTCTAAACTGTGGTGTGCAGAAATATCAATGTATGGCAGAGTTGTTTAATATTTCCTTTCCTCTGTAGATATTGACACAAGGGAAATATCCACCTCCTGGGATCGCGACCCCATAGGAACTATCTATATTCCAGGCGGAACTCACTGACAATGACACTTGGACAGGGGCAGAGTTGCTATTTGTAGTGCCGGGTCACTTCCAAGGCATCAGCTCAAACCTTTCAGGGCCTCAGACTTTAGTCCATTTTTAGCGGTGAGTGCAGTGAAAATAAGCATCACCAGCAGTTTGTCTTTTACAGGCTTGCATCATTTCCTGCCTCCCCCTCGCTTTTGATCATACTCTCTCCCATTCTTCCCCCACGAAACACACACATTTATACGCAAACAAACCCGCACCATCCTCTGGTTCCTCCGTCTGTCCTCTGTCCTTCTGACCCTAATGAGTCTTTTAGCTAAGCGATGATAGACCTGTATTTATTCTTCAGGCTGATAATTCTAGGGAGTGTATCTCCACTCTCTGTGCCTGGGGCCCATGCCAGGGACAGATCAGCCCCAGCCCCAACCTCAGCCCCAGGCAGTGAGAGGAATGGGGAAAATTGTTTTTCAGCACTCAACCTCCTCCCTGCCCAATTTTTCTATACTGTAAATATACACACTAGAGGTAAATAGTCCTGTAGGTATTATCACTGCTTCAATTTTTGCTAAAGCAATTTAACCTCAGCATACACGCACACACACACACAGCTAATCCTGTCAGCCCATAATATACTGACAATGGACAAACTCCAAGCAAAAGCCTAAGGCTGTTGCTTCCTACATCCTACCTCTGTAAACAAGGAAAAAAAAAACTGACACAAAAAAGACAACTTCATATAAATGTTTCCGTTTGACATGGAGTCAGGTTCAAGTGCCCCAGCAGTTGTTTGCTTTTGCATATAAACTTCAAAGTTATCAGTGAGTGGCTGTATGCTGTGGCGAGGAACCCACGGCATGATGGAGAGCAGTGGGCCGGGGAGACTGAGCTGCACTGTGAGATAAATCTAACATGCCGCTCGTGAGCTCATTAATTTAACATTTCGGCCCATATGGATGAGACAGGGAGGGCCTATCCAAACAGTGTCCCTCTGCAGCAGGCCTCTGAGTACTCTGAAGCACCCTCTATTTACTGTAGGCCTGTGTTTGGGCTTGTGCCATGTAACACTTTGACCCAGTGAGAGGAGACTGTTGAGACTTGTATCCAAGAAGGGAAACAGGGAGCTATTGTGAGTCTCAGCGCAGCAGGGTTTGGTTGTGGTGGGCTTTATCATTTTCTCAGCTTACTGACATATGTGATTGGTGGTCTCCCTGAAACTTTATGCTGTCTCCCTGTATGATTTCTCTCCATCATGTCAGTCATTTTTTTAACCGTTAATGAAATGAAGAAATGAAATAAAAATTTAAACACAATGCATCAGTCTGTGGAGAGGAACTTAGGCAGAGAACAGTTTGTGAAACTTTCAGTAATCCATAGCATCCATGTTTATTTTTCATTTGGCCATAAACCTTTTTCATGGAAAATAAGGGTGATTGCAAGGAAAACCTTCCCAAGCCCAGTGCACCCCTACTCTGGTGTCTTTAGCACACACGCCCATTCCTCTGACTCAATACTTTAGATTCCACCATTGCTCCCAAACATCCCCTCAGTGTTGACATCGGATCCACAGGATCAGTTTCTCCCCGGGGCAGATGGTCTTTGGGGAGTGTAAGCACAGCTCCCTGGATGCCTGGATTTGCGCTGGGACACGCAGGACGAATCAGAGCACCTGTGTTCATTTGGACATAGCTCTGCACATCACATGATCTGTCTGAGGCGGGACAAAGAGTAGAGTGGGAGTGGGGGTGTGCTTAGATGTCCAGAGATCATCCTCTGCATGACCCTATGTCCACCCAGGAACAGCCTCATCCATCTTTGCCTGCACTTACATCTGAAATGATGTCACTGACTGTTTGATGTTTTCTCTTCAGTTTCTACTGAAATCCTTGTGCACTGTTTTCACGTCCAAATGCTTTGTGCAATTCATTAATTTTTTCCATGTGTAATCATTTTAGTATTTTCTAGTCTGCAGCAATTAAAACTCTGTTCTGCTTGATATTTGATGCATGCTTGAGTTCATAGAAGGTGAACAGACACAACATCACAGTGCAGACATCTTCAGAACAGCCTCATAAGACAAGCTTCAGGTCACAAGGCTTGATGATATCAGCCTCGCTACTCCTCCATCAGAGTGATCCCATATGCACTGGCCTTTGTTTGGGTCTGGGAAATATTATGTTTTGGGGTGAGGTCTCATGTATGCTCCAAAGTAGCACCATACAGTCCCAAAAAAAAGGAGCATAATGTGGAACAGAAGTGCAGCGGTGCGCTATTGTCCAATGCATTAACCCCAATCAGCTTATGGACCATATCCTGGAGATAGAGAAAGATGGATGGAGAAGGGAAAAAAACACATTTTTGTCTTTTTTGCCCTTTGATTTTTTTTTTGTATCCACTCATATTTCCAGGTTTACTATGATAAATGATTGATGAAATCAAACTTTTTATCTTTACTTCCATACTTCTAGATGTCATGTTTCTGATAAATAAACTTTTATTCTAAAACTTCAAAACTTTCATCTAAATTTGAGGCATCTGTTTTATTCCAGGACAGCTCACAGCAGCATTTAAATAATGATATTGGTCTATACATATACAACTTCACTTCTTCAACTTCATTAGGAATTGTTACCACTCATTTCAAAATCTCCAGTACCAATGAATTTGAAATGAATTCCTCGTACATTACGTTCAAAAATAGCTTTAATGTGTTCTAATTTTATAAATACCATCAGCTGCTCAGAGCCTTTAAAACCATCCTGTCCAGTAGATATGATGTGTAGTTGTCCTCTGCTTTGTTCCCTACTGTCACAGTGGATGACAGGTAAATGACCTCTGAAAGTGCAAATACTGTCACTCCTCTGTCATAAATGCCCCTGTATAGCAAGAAGCACCATGCATATTTATGATGTCGCATAAACACTGCCCTTACGTCACACCAGCAGGCAAATGCGCACCTCACCATGCCACTCATCTCCCACCCTCCAGAGCCCTGATGGCACAGAGCACCAAATGAGGAGATGTCAAAGAGAATGCCAGCCTTTGTCAAACTGTACATGGTGATTTCCATCAAGGCACAAACCGGAAAAAATACCCTTTAATCTGCTTATGGGGGTGGTTATTCCCAAACACTCAGCGATAGGAGTGTGGCCATTTTATCCTGTTTTGATTTGGAGGCTGCCGATGGGATCTAAAGTGCATGTTGAGGCAGTGGGGCCTGCTGCTGTGAGGTATCACTCATCCTAACCTGTCAGAGTTAGGGACTCTTACAAACTCTGCTGATTAGTGGATGATGAGTCCAGGCATGTTTCTGACTGACAGCTTCACCTCCCCACCAAAGCCTTATAATCCAGGAGGAATGGCAGGAGGTGAGGCAACGGTATTAATCCCCTTAATATTAGCCTCATCACAAAACAAGTTCTTTTCAGTGTTTTTACAAAAGCATACTGGGCAATTCTATTATTATTTGAATATAAGCTACAATAATTAGCTGTTTTTTGGGACTTTTGCTCTTACTTTCATAGTCCTGCCAGCAAGGTGGAGTTAAAAACCTGGGATAAAGTCTGGGATATGCCTAAACAATTGCCCACAACTGGTGTGAAATCCTTTTTGGTCCCCTGTGAGGTGCTCTGACCACTCCACCACACCTCAGTCCATCTTTCCTCTCAGTGGGGGTGCCCTTACGACATCTCTGGCTTCCCCTGGCAAAGCAGCCAGACTTCCTGTATATCCCAGCCATGAGATATTGCATACAATATGTGCAGTTGTTGGAAGGGAAAAGGTCCTGTTCAAAAAAGAAAAAGAAAAAAACTGCTATAAATTTAAACAGACGTCTAACTGTGAATTGGTTTATGTCCTTTTCCTTTTGGCTACTGTACTCAGTCTGACTTTGCATCCTATCTCCACTATCTGCTGGAAATATTGAAGAAGAGCAAATTTCTGTAAAGTAAGCAGATTTTTCCATGTGCAGGAGAAAATGTCTTTCTATTGGTTAAAAGAACTCACACACACACAGTCACTGCAGTTCAACCAAAGCATTAGTGGCACAAGAGTGATTAAAGCTAGCTTTATAAAAGTGAATGCTCTCTGCCCTATGCCCTTCCTAAATGCTGCTCTCCTACCTTGAACGTTGGCTGAAACTCATTCAACCCCTTCCCGCAGGTCAGCTAATAACGGAGACATTTGTGAAAGATGCTTCCCGAAAATTAATATATTGAAAAATGTGTTTCCTCCCTCCCTCACATTTCACATAACCTCTAACTTTTAATGGCGCTCTCATAGCGGACAAAGCCGGAACAACAGAACACACTCAAGCGGGAATCCACCTGTGCCGGTGGTGATGAAAAGACAGTCTAGTCAGAAAGTCTTGTGACAAAGAGACGGCGTCAGCCAACATCCGATGCAGCTGGCTGTAGCCTCTCAAGGTCCACACTGAGAAAGTAAAACCCTGAGGGTAGACATTATTAGATATTTAATACTTTATTCCATCTCAATATCTGTTAAAGTCTACAATAATCCCTAAACCTAATCCCAGCAGACAAATGTGTGGGTCATTTGTCTGTAATGTTGACTTTTTGCACACCACAGTGTCATGACGCAAGAACCAAAAACACAGCTGATGATAATATTTTTCAAAACATATTTCTGATGTAACTAAAACAGGCACACAGAACTCATTGTACCACTTCTTTCAAAGCGCCGCCTTAGCAGATGGGTATTTATCCTTGTAGGTGTGAGTTGATTGACAGTGCTTTGGAATGTTGCGTGAAGCTGTTTCACAGTTCAGTGTCAAGGTTATGGTGCATCACACAAATCCGCACTAATCGTAGCCCCTAGTAAGCTCCACCTGACAGTGAGAAACTCCGCTCGCGATGAATTGTTGACATGTTTTGTGAAACCAGCATGCCCAGCACATTATTTTCCCTTAAGCCTATTCACAGTAATGGGTAGTGCTGAAAGGATTTTGATTGTCTGCTAAAGTATTTAATGCACAGCAAATATTTTAGACACTGCTCATGGTGCGGAAACAATACATACAGTTTCCAGCATTCTTGATTAATCAAGCAGAACAAAACAAACCGAGCCAGTGGGAAGAGAGGCGAAAAAAAAAATATCGGCCTTCTGCTGCGCGCAGATGACCTAATGGTGAAGGAATTACTGCCTTTATTTGACTTTCTCTGATTTTTTTTTCTTTATAAAAGCAAACAGTGACTTTTAAGTACGTGAATATTAACGTCATTCCGTTGGGCTTGTAAGAAATGACTGATAAGATCACAATAGGAGGCTTTCTTCAGTGAAATTTAATAGCATTGTTCTGAAATGAACTGTATGCCTCTGCCCTGCAGTGTTTAAAGGGATTGCTGGAAAAATACAATATCTTCTTTGTCAGCACTTAAGGTCTATATAGCCATGCCTCAGGATATCCCTTTCCCGAAAGGAAGGATTGCCCCATTTCAATTTTTTTTTCAACTCTCACGCTGCTCATCACATTAACACCTCAGCTACACTCCAAAGCAAAGACTCCCTCTCATAATGGGATTAGTCAGAGCAAAGTTGCTTCTTTTTTTTTTATGTACTGCTACGGCATTGGCTTCCTGCTTTCCCATAAAACAGGATAAAAATGGATAATCTGAGTTTTTCTTTTTGTCAGATTCTCCCTCTTATTGTTGGTCGACAGATTTCAAATATTTACTGTTTACTTCTCCTACATCTTTTCTGACACATTTGTAGTTTTCATCAGGATTGTGAGAGTTCTTTTGCACTATCCTCCCCGTATCTTTTAACGCCCAAGGCCCTTCGCACACTCTTCCTCCTGGTCCCCTTCCAGATGTTCCCTTTTGACTTCCTCTCCATCTGCCATTCTCTCTCTCTCTCTAACTCTCCCTAACAAAATCAATAGCAAGTCCATTTGCCGTATCATACTGTAGCGTCTCCCCAAACTCCGGATGGTAATGATGCGATGATAACCCAGGGGTGAGGCGCATAGGGGAGAATTTTAGACTGATCAATACAGCCGGTGCACAGTATGACAAGGTTTTTATAAAGATGTACCATTCTTACCCTCTTTGCTGCCATGGGAATCATAACTCCTGATATTTTTGATAAAGCGTAAATAACTATAAGCTTATTGATCACTTTCTGCAATTGGCAGTGGCACTTTTATGCATAAAATATTTGATTATTCTTACGATGATGTCTTTCCATCATCATTAGGTGGTTTAGGGTCAGAATATGGGTCACAGTCTTGAATTTTCTCTCTGTCCCTGGACAGTAACAGTGATATGAGCCACCATGACATCACTCCATTAATGTGCTCCTCAGCCAAAGTGTGGCCCTTCCTTGGGGGAGATTTCAGCGAGGGTCTTTGGCGTTATGAGCTGCCCCAGCAAACCTCACTTAAAGCCAGCCTTCTGCTTCCTAAACATGGATTTAATACCCTCATTAATGATATATGACAGGGGGAGATCAATGCGGACTGCGACTTAGAGCCCTGGATCTGTGTGTATGTGTGTGTGTGTGTGTGTCTGTGCGTGTGTGCGTGTGTGCAAACATTTGTATGCATCCATGTGTGTGTTTGTGCGTGTGCACCACTCCATATACTGCCTTTAATGGATACATGCTGTTGAACATCACAGAGACTGGACTGACTCTGGATACATTACACCTCATGGAATAGACCCTGGGAATAGCAGGGCAGGGTGCCTGTGGAGGTCATAGCAGCTGATTCCACTAGCTAGACAGAGAGTAAAGATTAGTTTATCATAATTGTTAAAGGACCTCAGCCCTCAGTATCTGCTGTCTGAACAAAATGGTTGATTTTTTTTTTACATTATATAAATATCTAGAGATAAACTTAACAAATTGTTATTGTCATTTATATTTTTATTTTGTGTTAAAAGAATGTGGTGAATGCATTTGGCCATATTACAACTGCAGTTTTTTTTAGTGCAATGTCACAGTCCTATAAAAATTATGAATCCCCAAACTAGAACACACCCCTGTTCCATCTTTAAGACAATGCTTTTTTTTACATATTCCTATGCCTTTTATTTTAATGATTAATTTGTTTTGAGAAGCATAACAAATGTTCTCAGGCCTTAAAGGAAAACTAATCCTTCAGTTTGTCTGAAAAGCTCAAAATCACCAACTCTTGGAGAGACTGTGAGCAATGTTAAAATGCTAATGTGGTCTCCGTGTTGGATTGCACATTCAGTAATAGTACCATGTACTATATTTACACTGGGATATGCAGTTTAGAAATGTTGTTGGCGTAGCTCCATACCTGTGTGATATTGTATCTCGCCTCTTTATACAATGCACAGATCACAGTAGAGGCACAGTGCCAGAGACATCAAAATAATCTTCAACGCTGGGATTGAATTCCTGTTTACAGAGCATCAAGGTTAACACAAGTTTTAAAAGGTAGAACTGAAGTACCATCTACTTGACCCCGTGACACTCTATTTGAAGGAATCCATAGCTGAGGTGATAGCATGTAATAAAGCCCCAAGTTCAAAGTTTGGATTTGATTTCCCGCCAGCATGGCCCACTGAACAGGGCCCAACAAGCCCATCCAACAGCCATGGCAACCATTCAGCGCTTTATTTTCTTATTAGATTGCTCTCCCAGAATTCCATTTTTATCCACATAGATCTGGCCAGTGAATCACCATTAAAGGGCCCATCAAGCTGTCAGGCCATCCGGAGTGCAGGTGCTGCGGGCCCACTGCACTGTAAACAAGCAGCACAGGCCCCTGAATAATGGAAGCTCAGACTGTTTTATGTTGTTCAAGGGGACTTAAAGAGATTCATCTCCTGCTGCTTTTCACCAAGTTTGCTTCACAACTCCAGGCTCAGAGAGAGAAAGGTTGGGTGTGTAAGGGGAAAGGAGGGGGCTTGGAAGAAATGGAAATCTTTCTCTACATTCTCAGACATCACTACCTGAGAGGCTGTGCCAGAGAGCTTTGTTTCTGGAAAGCAGTCTAAATGGAGCATTTTATGCCTGGCTGAGCACTGACACTAAAAAGCTGAGACTTCTTCATATCTGACAGATTTTCTTTCATTATCTTCTCTCCATAATTTCTTCAGTAGTTAAAGGGGCTGCAGTTCTTTGTAGAGCAGCGAAATGTCTGACTTAACTATTTGAGACACCAGACAATTGCCCGCTGGTCCTTGCTTCCCCAAGGTCAGAGAGAGAGAATGGAAGTACCCAAGAAAAACAAATGCAGACCATAGTGTAGTTGTCACACGCTCCACTAACACTTGTGAAGGCTAGCTCCTCTTTTATTCTCAAATAAATTGCCCTGAAGAAGTGCTCACACATAAATGTGTCCCGCATAAACTGAAGAAAGAGGGCTGTTTTTCATGATTTGCGAAATCGGTCCTCAGAGTTTATCTTATGTCGTTGAGTTTGAGTGACATCACCTCTCCATTAGATTATTAGACACCCCAGATGTTCCCGAGAAATGGTCTGAAAGATTTTTTTTTTCAAAGACCAACATATAAAGTGGTAAGTGTTTACTTGTAGAAGAAAAGAGAATCCAAAGTGTTACACTTATCTTAAAGTGGAGGGTTTTTTTCCCCAAAGCAAAAATCATATAGTGTAAGTTCCAACTGCCTAAAATGGTCTGAGAAAATCTGCCCATTATGCTCCAATTGGAAAATGTGAGCAAGCAAATGTGTGCTAGATATAACTCTGTGGGGTAGTTAGCACCTTAGTGCCCTGTCTTTGAGGGTGTCTGGTTGTCATTAGGGGTGATGGGCAACAGCTCAGGCAGGTGGGGCTCAGCGCTTTAGGTTCGCTGACAGTTGTGCGAAACTGTAAAAGATATTATCCAAGGGGAATGAAAACAGCACTCAGCGGGTCTGTCAGGGAAGACAGACAAGTTAAAACAGATGATGCACGTCCCGGTGACTGCCCCATCATTTTAGCTCCCCGCTACACATGCAGCTGCAAAGAACCCCAGGTCGCCACATCTGGCCGGGCTTACCTCGAGGCTGAAGGCTTGGGGCCTGGGGGTACAGAGAGAGGAGACTAAAGGAGACCTGTCAGAGCAGACCAAACAAAGCCTTGCTGGCTACCGACAGGCTAAATGCCGAGAGGACCCGAGACATGGTTTCTGCTTCTGTTTTGTCCCTATCAGCCCTTCAAAATGGCACCTCAGAGGGAAGTGCATGGCTTTTATTTCAGTGTTTACAATATGTGGCTAGCTTCTGTTTACGGTAGCTGAGGGTACTGATGTGACGAAGCTTTTATGATATCCAGAGGCGAGCGCGCAGCTTTCCCAGTTAAATATGATGTAATTATTTGAAATCCATAACAGTAATTTTGCTTCGTTGAGATAAGATTCATTTAAATACATGTCAAAGTAAACATTGTCTGACATATTGTCTTGAAATGGAACTGAAACAAACAGCTTACACCAGCATAATAATATTAAAAAAACATCTTTAGAATCTCCTTTAGCTCTAATTGCCTGCAAAAGCGCATAACTGTGATACTGCAGACCGTTACACATCATTGAGATTACATAAATAGTAAATTTAGCACAGGGGTGATGCTTCTACCCCATCAAACTGCTTGATTTTCCTCCTCACTCTATAGAGGTAAGGTCCTGTGGCCTCTGGCGCTGAGGGCTTTAGAGGAGAAGAGGCCCAGGCCAGAGAGGGCGTAGGGCAACATGGGGTGACTGAAGGACACAGTGTGGGGTCACACTGGGGCTCTTCCTGTTCTGCATGTTCCATGCCCCAGCGCTCTAGAGGCCAGAGTCTGATTACTGCACTGGGATCCAGCCGCAGAGCGTTTTCATTAGGGAGAGGGCCAAGATCATCCAGGAAGGTTCCGGCCCATTAATACATTTGAAACGGCGAATGAAGGGGGGGCTGTCGGGGGATTTGAAAGGGGGTTGTGGGTTATTTTGAAAGGGGAGAGCCCTGTGGAACGACCATGAGAGCCTTAGTGAATAAATACCCTGTGGATCATCTTAACCTCATTCTACTTTTTTTTCTGTCCTCTCCCTAAGATCTGCAGCCAATTTTCCTGCAATTTGGGATAAATTGTTTGTGAAATCCATGTCGATCCTTCCACTGGGAATCCACTCACAAAAGATAGAGAAAGGAGGACCCGGCTGGACGGATAACTGCAGTGAGAATGGGAACAACATAGGGAGAGTA
>OMNW01002650.1:10573-23072 GCA_900303245.1 Selene dorsalis
AGCAGCAGAAAGAGCGACAGAGAGGAGAGAGCTAAGACAACAACTGTGAAGAGCTGCATAGGGTTAAAGAAAAACTGTTTCAGAAGGAAATGGGAGACAAAAGCGAGGACTCAGAGCCCCCATGGGCGCTTTAAAGAGCCGCTACATCTGAGGCGCTGAAATATTAAAAACGGAAAGGGAGAACCAAAAAAAGAAAAGAAAAAATTGAAACAGTGAAATAAAGTAAAGGATTGGCAGTGAGAGAGAATTGTGCCACCTTGTCACCCGAGGATGTATATCAGAAATATTAATTCAGTGATGAGAATGACGCACTGCATGACAAGAGGATTGATGACAGTTAAAACCCTAAAAGGAGTAAAAAAAAAAAATGAGGAGACGCTTATCAGAGCGAATGTGGATAGACTTCTGTACAGGAATAAGCCATAGGATGGAGAGGATGACTACATTCACATCAGCTACATGTTTTAACATTTTCTATTTGTTTACTGATTCAAAAAATAAAACAGCTCCTGTAGCTCTTCTTTGACCAGTAACCTCCCTTAGATGTGATCTCATTTACAATGTAGTAAAGTGACAACCTTTCTTATTTAAAAAGAGGCAAGAGGCGCGCTGCTACAAAGCACTTGAGTAATGACAACTGAGTCAAACTACCATTAGCATTGTATCTTCACAGCGAGTCTTCTGTCAAGCTGGCAGACATAAATGGGCAATTTTTGATGCAGATTCAACAGAGTTTTAAGGAAGGAAATTGTGGGAAAGTGGTAGTGTTCTAGCTTCTCAGTATTTCTCTTTTGCTTTGCTCATGTAAAATGACAATTTTGTTAGTTGTTCAAAATAAAATCTGCAGATTACAGTCATGTACCTGTGATCTGTCATGACGTCAGTAGTAGTATCCCCCTTTTCTTCACAAACGTTTCAAATAGATCTTATAACGCAACAGTATTTATTGAACTGAATCAGTAACTTATTTTTTTTGTTTGTTTTAAAGTGAAAACACATTTATCACAGACTGTGAAACCATTAAATATTATATTGACTGTTGCAAAACTCGACAGAAGGGACTAATGAGTAATTCATCAATGATTTTTCAGCCAAAATAACTTTTTCAGATGAGGACTTCTTGCCTCATACTGACCTGAAATAGCATTCACAGTGCAGTTGAAATAGTGTGTCAGATTTAGCAGTAGTAAGCAGACAGTCTTAGGCAAAGTTACTAATAGTGGTTTGCTACCCAGCTGAGTGCTGATGGCATTTCAATGTAAGTAGTCTGGCATCATTCACTTACAGTAAAGCCACATAAAAGTTAGAGTTTGCTAAATGTATTTTTAGGCACATGCCTTACTATAACTGTAAAATAAAATATCCACAACATGGAAATAAGAATATAATGATAAATAATATTTTATACTTATCTACTGTGTTCACCAAAACATAGAATAAATTAGGTTGTCAATAACTCATCTTCTCTTGCCCTAAGTTCACAATCTTAAATATTCTTGCCTCACTTCATTTTTTTTTTAGTAAATAAAAAACATAATTTATCCATCGACAGTGGAGCTTTATATATATATTTACAGCACAGGATTTGATTTAATGTATTTATATTTCATCAAAAAGCAATCAAGCAACTAATTACTTATAATCATAACAAAGAAAAAAAGGAAAAGGAAGCAGGGCTGTCCCAGTGCAAAACCAGTGTGATTTTTTTTGTAAAGCATTATGTGAGGTCACTTTGTGTTTCTCAATCCCATACAATATTTGAAAAGGCTGGAGAGTAAGGAGTTATATATTGCTATAAAATAATTAGATGTTAAACATAAATTGTCAATAAAAGTTTAATACCTAGGTTATAGATTACTGATTCGTATTAAACTGAAGCATTTCAATGCCTCTGATTGTTACTCTGCATCTAGAGGAAACATCCGAACTACAACAATAACTCCTCTGAGCTTAAGATGGAAAGTTGATGCGAGATTACATTTAGATTTCTAAGTCCACATCTTCGAAAAGTACAACTACTCATGATCCTTGCAACAATAAATGTTTGTTCTAGCCTTGAGAAAATATTTGATCCTATGTTTAAAAGCCATCGAGGACTAAATGCAGTCATTAGCTCTTTATTAATCTCATCTTATGTAGACGTTTGCCGAGGCTCCCACCCTGCGAGTGGCAAGTTACACAATTATACTGTACAAACACAGTGAAGCACATTAGCCATCTCCGTCTGTCCTTGCCTCTCTTTTCCTCAATGGTAGCCCCAAGGAGCACCCCCCCCACCCCTGTCAAAGGATCTTCCTCCTTGGCTGTCCTGTGCCCATCAGACAGGGTGCCCGCCCGTTTAAGACACCCAGGGAACATGAAACAGAGCTGGGCCGAGATGTCAGCTGGTTGCCCCATCTGCCAGTCAGTGGGATGGTAAAGCTTTTGTCCTGGGGGGTAACCTTAGGAGTGTTCTGTGTGCTGCTCAAGCGTGTTAGTGTACACACACATGTGTGAGTTGCTTTGGGACACAGTTCACAGTTCTGAGCAAAGCCAGGCACAAACGACATGCTGATATTGTCCTTTAATTTATGTGTGACTTATGTGCACGTATAGGATTGTCACATTTTGACCAAAACGTCCAACATTTACATTTGGACTCTCTGTTGTCAAATCAGGACAGACGTAATTGCCCTGTTTGTTTTTAAACGGCAGACATTTCAAGGGAATAAAATGTATAGGTCTCAAAGAATTGTCCTCAACTGGACTGAAGTTAATTGGTCATATTTCAGATCTGCTCACTTCTTGTGTAAACCACAACTGGTGGAGTACTCATCAGACTTCTAAATTGCCTGGAACTTTACTCTATTCTTTCCCTGTTCTCCTGTTAAATAACATAACCTTGACAGTACAAACAGTTTGTCTCTCATATAAATGAATCAAGGTACTGACTGGATGGCGGCTGGCCGTCTGCTTGAATCGAAGCATAATTCCATGTGTGCATTCTCTCATTTGGTAGATAGGCCGCGCCCTTGAGCTGCTTTAGGAGGGAGGCGCTGTAAGAAGGTCTGTAAGAAGGTGCTGAAAGGGGGGCCTCTGTGCACGCACCAATGCTCGCACATAATCCTTTGGACGGGTCTATGTGAGCCCAAGAGTTCCTAAAAAGAGAATGCACATAGACAGCATGAACTTATTTATTTACCACTGAGTTATGCTTTTGTAGTTGTGCCTGTCAAGGATATCAGCACAAGTTAATGTGTGCGCTTTTCTGTGCGTCTGCTTATGTGTTTCTCATAGTAAAACGCGCATGTTGCTTGCGCTTTGCACCTCAGTTTCTTCAGGCTCAGATAAAATGTGATTTATAACAACAAAGTCATCTCTTTCCTGCGCTGTAATCATTTTTAGTCAACTTTGACTGTTGACTGCCATGTAGAAAGCTTCCCTAAAGTGGTCTACATAGTCCCCATGCTCACATCAGTCAGTCTCACCGCATGATGTATGTAGTGGTAGTCCTGAAGGGCTGATGTATGCACAGCTCTGCACCGGCAAGTCCTCCCTGAGCACATCTATGATCTTGGGTTACTCAATCATCAATCAAGGCCAACTGCAGCGTACTGTACTGTCGCCCATCTTTTAAAGCTCAGTTGTGAAGGACTGGCTAAGATGGCCTAAGGGACACTTCCCTTGGTCTGACGCATCTCAGGTTTGATGTGAATATGTGCGTAGTTATGACTACACACAGAACAGAGTGGACGTATTGATGTAGACTTTTTTTTTATGTTTGGTGAGAGCCACCTGATAGTGGAGATGTGCTCATAAGGATCCATGTTTTCATATTTTGGAGTTTGTTTTGGTGAACATTTTTCAGTAATTTGTTTGAGCTTTTTTTTGCTGTTATCCTGATCATTTTCAACTTTGAACTGTGTGGTTCAGGAAAGGAAAATAAACAGGAAGAGGAAATGAAAACCATAATTTTGTTTCAGTGGTAACTTTCTTTTTTCTGTCCAATAATTACACTGGCTATTAACTGCAACATATTAATTGTTTTAATAAATGCATAAAGTAACATAAAGAGTGCAAGATGTTCCACTGTTACCTCTTCTTAATATTTATCAGAGAAGACAACTGTCTGTTGAGGAGAAATGAGCATACAAAGTCTTTTGCCAAACCTGCATTGATCAAATGTCCCTGCCAAATTTACCCCATTCAAATTGGGGCTTACCTGAAGATTGCAAAGCCCAAATTTCAGACAGTACAGGCAGAAGAAGCAGACAAAGAAGGCAGTGCAAAAAAAACAGTGCCAGAGAATCAAAAAGAAATATACAGTACATTCACTTTCTCCACAAGGCTACTCTGAATTCATTATATTATCCAGAATGGACGTTCAGAACCATACGATATTGCAGTGATAGAGTTGCATGCCAATTTTCCTGTGTGCTTGAAGTGAGGTATTGTGCTATTTTAATGAGCTGTTTAGACTAGTGGCCGGTTGCATTTGGGCTGTAACAACCAACTCAATGAATAATTGTTATTGCCTCTTAAAGGCCAGATGTATGGAATTCATGCAAATTTAGAGCAAAGGGAAAATGTGCGCGTGTGTGTGTCTGTGTGTGTGTGTGTGAGGGTCTCTTCAAATAATTGTATTCCAGATGTCCTTCTTTCATGTGAACCACACTCATGCAGGCACACACACACACAAACACACACTAAAAGGACAGAACAGATGATGGTGATGATGATTAAGATCTTAAGCATATGGAGATACTGTGTTGGTTTAGTGTATGTGTGTGTGTGTATGTGTGTGTGTGTGTGTGGCTCTGGCATTTTTTTCAACATTTCTGCTCCCTCAGTCTTCTGTGACAGATTTGCCCATCTCTCCTGGGGAGGCCTTCACTCCCAATTTAGACGCAAGCGTTGTCAAGTGACAACAATGGCTCCGGCACCCTACCTTTGCGATATGACTACAGTTAACTTAACAAGTCTCGATATGTGAGCTCCATCTTTGATGTAATTGATTTGAATGGTTTGAACATATTTCTTGTGGGGAAGTTGAAACTTTGGGCAGATCTGTCAAGATGATCTTCAGAGGGACACAGGTCATTTCTAATACATAAAAAAAAGTTGTATTTCATATAATCTACACTGTATTGTTTGTCCAACATAAACAATGTTCCCTTTGCCTCTGAGTGTCAGCCACAGTGTAGTCTGTTGGAAAACCCAATCGCTTTGTCATCAGGATGGGCACATGTGGCCACACAGTACTCAGGTCTCTAAACAGGAGAGGAGCAGCCGCACAGGATCATAATCCATCTACCTGTGCTGTTTGTTGTACAGTGATAAATGTCAGCAGCAGAACAGAAATCAAAGAGCCCTCTGATACAAAACTGTTGGGAAGGTGGTCGCTTTACAAGCAAACGTTGTACTCGACTATATGTTTCCTCTCTACAGTAGACCTTTCTCGTGCTGGGCTTTACATGTAAATGTGGACATTTTTGTCAAGAAGTACAATGAATCTATTGTATTTTCTTGTCTTTGGTTTTCTTTACTGCCTCTGCAACACCTTAACCTTTGTTGTTGCATCTGTTTTATATAAAAAATAAAAAAGCAAACACATTCAGAGAGAGAGCGAGAGAGAGAATATGTGCTATTTGAATATTGAAAGTTTTACTTCAGTCTAATTCTCTGATGGCCTTTTAGACTTCAGCAAAACATATGCTGTTTCCCAGTTAGCCATGCTCATGACGCCTTTTACAAATGTTCAGATTTCAGTGAGCTGCAAGTGCACGAGTGTCTTTGAGTGTGTACATTTCATCACATGTGCCTATGTGTGAGGGGTGAAGTTGTGTTGAGTGACAAGGGCACGCATCTTGAGCCACCTGGATTTATTTGGGCCAAACAAGAGGGGCCCATGTCTGTCTGGGCCCCTCTTCTGTCCGCAGTGGGGCCTCAGAGCCATGAACAGAAGGTGCCTCCTCTCAACTCACACCTGAGCTCCTCCCAGCCTGGGACCAACCTCTCTCTCTCTCTCCCTCTCTCTATTGCTCTCTTCATCCATGCAACCTCTTCCCTCTCTTTCTTTCACTACCCTCTGTATCCTCTGCACTTCTCTCTCAGGCCATGGCCTGGCCTACTTTTACCTCTCACACTCTGGACCCTTTGATGTCGACTGTGTTGGCCCTTTTCACAGATCATGTGTACATTTGGAAATGGCCCCTTTGCTCAATCCTCAGTCTGTTTATGAATATACATTTCACAAACAGGATATGTAGTTAATGGTCTACAAAGAGAAGCATTCTCTCTCATGTATTAGCTGTGCTTATCACAGTAAATGATGCTAAGGTTCGCAGTGAGAACCACTCTTCCATTTACTTGATTCCCTCCTTTCTTTTTCAGACACTGCTGAGTTTGTTTTCCTTTTTTGTTGATGTTTTTTTTTTCCCCCTATGAATCTCTCAGCTCAGTTCCTGGAAAAGATTCAGAGAGATTCATGAGCTTTATTCAGTGAGGAAATGTGTGTTTGCTTGTCTGTTAGCATCTTTTTCATTTAGTCTTGAGGTGACAGGGTGTGAAGCTGGGTAGGCGTGTGCATCTCAGAAGTCAAAAGCACAAACGCTAACAAGACACCAAGTTGGCTGCTTTATTTTTGAAGGTAAAATCAACACAAACTGAACAGGATTCACATTTCTCTGGTCAGTTTAGCATTATATCAAATAATTTTGTCATGTGATACAAATGTATTGTGACAGATTTCACAGAATGTTAGTGATAAGACTTTGTGCTTTGCAACAGGGAAACATTCAGAGTCCATGCTGGTTTAGATAGAAGGATCTGTTTGGATGCTTACGGTGCATGACTGTCAAATATCAAACTGTGACAACACCTAAAAACTTGTTTGCAGGATTCATTTGTTGGTCCTAGTCTCTTGAGGTGAAGTGTTGATAAAAATAACAAAATAAAATAATAACCACCATTATTTTTAGTTATGAAATACTCTTTCCTGGAGCACAGTCAGCATTTCCTTAAGTTAGAAGCAGGTTTTACAAAACTGCAGCACCCGCTCAATATAGGTACCACTAACATATTGACTGGCTTTTTATTTTTGGCCATCTGCAGCCATCAAGGCTTTGCAACATCATCATCACAGTGTGAGGGGAGAGCACACCCTCGGTGAACTCACCTCATGTTTCTCGTATTAGGTTTGCATTTGCAGCAGTTTCTTGTCACACCGTGTCTGTGCAGACACTAAAGGAGTCATGTCTTCACCACAGTTCTCAGTCTTTTGACTATTTGTCAGCTGCAGTAATTGATGCTAATAATAATAAAAGACTCTGCATTATAAATCACATGGCCAATTGGCAATAAAATACATTGACACATAATGCATGTCAAATGCATTTGAAAGGACCGACAGGCACAGAACAACTGAAAACGGGAAAAGGCTGCAGTGTACAGTAAAGTGCCAGTCAGTGTCGGTGGTGCTAGCTCTTCTGGACAAAAGCATATATAGAGCACTTGTTGTCTTGGTTTCTAACTGAAAGGTCAAAACTGGCTGGCTGTCATTAGTGCTCTACTCTAACACCTAATTGATCCGAACTGGTCTCAATAGTTGGAGGGGGATGTTCCCCAGCGTTGTAACTAATGGCATGGGAAATCTGGCAATTAATGGGACATGGTAGATATGTCAGATTTAGTTGTATCAATAGAAAGTTTCCGACTGACACTGCAGCTTGGTGATAATTGAGCCGTCGCTCACCCTGGGCTGTCAGGGTCATAGAGGCTGAAACCTGCAACCAAGAGTTAAAATTGATTTGACATTATTAGTAAAGCCACTTTTGTGATGTTAAAGTTGGTGGTCGTCATTCAATTATTGTATATCTGTAACGGATATCAGGACAGACAATTGGAATGAAGAAAGTTTTTCAAAACCCTATGTTCTTAAACTTCAGACACACTGCCAATGCAGGGCATGAGTGTGTGTGTGTTTGTGTGTGTGTGTGTGTGTCCACTGATATGTGTGTGTTGAAGAGGCTGTCTTGTCTCTATCAGACTAATAGTGTGTTAGCTCAGTCTTCAAGATGTTTGAGACTGTAATTAGTGGATTGCTTTGAGCCAGGCCAGCCCAGGGCGATGGGAGGAACTGCGGGGAGTGAAGGGAGCAACAACATGAGGGAGACTAGAGAAGAAAAGGGCCGCCCATTTTATAGTCCTGATGGAGGTTATATTTTTTGTGACAACTGGACCAGAGTAATCAAAATGTGTTAATAATCCCTTCAAAGGGCCTGGCGGCACATCAGTGAGAAGCCTCACTGAACGCCAATCCCCCACTAGACCCTGGTTCTGGCTGCCCCACCCTCATTGACCCTCTGTCATTCTTTCTTTCTCCCTGTCCTGCTCTGTCTTCATGTCTTTTACTCTTGATGTTATCTCTCTCATGTAAAACCAATGTTTCTATAGACTATGTCTTGACAAAGTTATTCCAAACTTAGATCAAACTGAATTTTCCGATTTCCAAATAGACATTTTGACACAAACCTCAAATTTTTGTCAGGTTGAATTTGTTGCAGTGGAACCCACATCCAGAAGGGGGCATTTGTCTGAGCTCTAGACTCTCCTCTTGCACCCTGATGCTTGCATCTAACCCCCTGGGATGGTCCCAGGTCAGACTGTATAGGGTCCAATAAGTTCTATCTTTTGTTTCAGGATTAACTCAAAGGTCAGAGTTCACAAAGCTGGCCAGATGGGGTCTCTAGTGCTAAATATCCATACTTTCCGCCCCTAAAAGGAGGTTGAGCATTAGGATCAATGCACTCAATCGATAGGCATAGTGGTGGAGGCAACGCTTGCAAAAAGTTTGATTGCATGCATATTGATCAGTTAGACTAAGAAGTTGTAAGGCAATTGATTTGATTTTGGATTTGCATTGTTTTAGCTCATTTCATTTTGTCTATGTGTTTGACTGGAGAACAGGCATGTGTAGACATGCAGACAACACACACAGGCACATTAGATTAACCAATAAAACAAGTAATAACTCTGACAAATGAATGGCTGTAAATGACCACTGTAGACTACTGACAGCCAAGCTTGTTAAAACTCAATCTGTTGAGTAATTACAATGGAAATGCCACTTCATTAGTACATGACAAGACATAATCTGAAATACAGACATGTTCCCAGCCTATTTTTATAAACTGTATGTGACTGACCTATAATCTTTGATTAATGGCCATGTAATGACCGTTACTCAGTCAACACCTGTACTTGACATTCATTTCAAATTCACATTTCACAGTTCACTCTGTTGCTTTTTCCTGTAATACTTTATTTTTTAAAGCATACCTCATAAAAGTTAATCATACATTAACATGTACAACTTGTTTTGCTGTAATTACTGGGATTCACCTTTGGCTCCAGCACCTTAAGGCCCTTTCAGACCAGGAAGTGACAATTGCAGTGGTTTCCTTTGTGCCCAAGGGCTGTGCAGCACAATACTACAGCAAAGCTATCACCAAGCTATTACTGAAATTAATAGAGTCTGACTTAATTGGAAACTTAACTGAAATACATGACTGACCTGACTGAATGTAACTCTTATTTTTTAACTCTTATCCTTAAATAAACAGCTAAACCTGTGGGAACTGGATTGGAGCACCACAAAAATAAGTTTGTCCACCTATAATATGATTGAGCCAATGTATTTGTGTTCTCACAGTGCGATACAAACAAGTACAATGTGCACTGTTGTTCCCATCAAATTGAATCCTACACACACAATCATATGCACAGAGGTTCCCTGCGATTGTAAACATGTTTATATGAATAATAATGATGTTAATATGAGTGCCCCTTTTTCACTCATGTTAACTTTCCTTGAAATTAAGTCTTTGCCAATTAGAGAACCTCTGGCTCATTTAGTAGTCTAGTCTGAAGCTTCGTGTCAGGATCAGTTTGAGGCGTTTAAAAATGCATGGGGTCCAGGTGAAGTGCTCAAGCCCCAGTGTGACCTGGGAGCAGTTTGTGTGGTGTCTCCGGAGAGGCTGTTTCTAGTGGAGGGCAGGAGAAGGGACCACACTTAATGATAGAGCCACAGCATCAAAGGCTGTAGATGACTGCTGGCTTACATGGCATACATCATGAAACATTGTGTGTGTGTCAAGTGTTTTGTCAGTGCTGTGTATTTCTGTGTAAGTTTTCACTGAGAAGCTTTTTATGAACATGTCATACATAAAGGGACCATTTAGGTGAACCTGCAGTAGTCAACTGTATAAGGCCTTTGTTCATGCTTGGCATGTATACAGGAGATATAAGTAAATGAGTATATATATAAATATATGTTTATGGTGTGTGTCTGTGTGTTGATGAATGCTCACAATAGGGCCCTCACTAGGTGGTGTGGCTCCCTGGGAAGGCTAGCGTAGCTGCAAGCACTAGAGGACTCATTGACTTTCTAATGATTAGTGGTCAGGCCCCCAGCCCATGCTAGTACCAGGGGTTTGGCCTAGCCACTGTTGCTAGCCTCTGGCCACCGCCGCGCACCACTATCGACTCACCCCCAGCCCCCTCTTTCTTTGGCCTGCTGGCGATGTGTCAAAACCCATTAGCACAGAGTTCCGCAACTATAGAGCGGGATCATTTTAGGTTTATCTTTCTTGCTCTCCTCTTACTTTTCTCTAGCCGTCTCCTCTCTCTCCCATCTCCTTATCCTCCTCCACCCCGCTAAAATGAAGAGAGAAAACACAGAGAAAAAGGAGTAACCTTTGACAGGAATTGTTCCAGTTGTGGTATGTATGGCTGTGTATTGATCTGCATTGGCTTTAGGAACTATAGAGAAGAGAGTCAGCGAGTTGCCGCTGCTTTCAAGTCCCACACATTTTTTTTTCTGGGGAAGGATGAGGAAGTTTCAGATGCATGTTGACCTCCTTAGGTCCCATAAGTTATGGAGATTTGTTTAGAAAAAGGACTGGGGTGTTGTAACATGTATATACGTGAAAAAATAAGTCAGGAGTCTGTGATCCCATATGTAATTTATATCATGCTAATTTCCACAATGTGTATATGTTAGTATGTGTGTGCTGGAGAGGAAATGAGAGAAAGTGTGTTTTTTGTGATCTGTTGTCTTGTGTGAATTATGTATAGTGTGTCTTTCTGCTCTTCTTGTCGAGTTTGAACTCTTGACACATTTGGTTGTTGCTTTTAAGTTATTGACCGACACAGCCAGTTTATCCAGATAACTATTTTAGCGAGTGGAACTTCTTTATTTTTAAAAAGCTGAGCTGTGGTTTGAATTAGAATAGATCTGCACACACACACACACACACACACTCACTCAAACACACAGCTCAGCGAGACAGCATCCTTCTAACCCAGCACTTCTTTTTCTGATAAGCTCAAACTCTCAAGAGAGAAGTGCCTGTCAAAGACTTTGTCCAAACAATGAGAAATCTGTGGGAAAAAAAAAACAAAAAACAAATACTTCTCCATCAGTGTTCATCAATCCATCTAGTTCTGATTTCATTATTTATTTATGGAACTTTGGGGCGCGTTATTTGAATAATGCGGGGTATGACGAAGGGGGAGCTGTACGAAAACAACAAAATGACAACCACACCAAAATCACCCGAGGGCACATGCCAACACATCGCATCAGTGTCATCCTTCCTCAATTTGCCCCTGTGGGCTCACTACTCAGCAGGTAGCCACACACAGACACACACACCTGCACACATTAACACTTACCATATAGTACTCTAAACCATACATAAACATATAAATTTTCTCTCTCGCAGACTCACACAAAAAACACCCAGTGAGTCATTTTGTGATAGACAAACATAGACTCTACACAAACTTATTTTCACTCTCATATACACATTGACACACACACACACACACACACACACAGATGTATGCACCACACCCTCAGGCCCTTGAGACGGCAGCAGTGGCATCAGTGGTCTGATAGATGGATCCTGTCTCCTTGTGATCTCCACTTGTCAGACAAGCGTCACACAAAGCCCAAACACAAATCAAAAACAGAGGTATGGGGCACATGTCAGTTTGATAGGACCTCGCGGATGCCTCCCATCCATCACCCGCTAAGATGCTCACCCATCGACTTGGAATGAGGGTGTTAACGTGTGCCTGTCAGACTGTTTGGGCTATTGATGTATCTGGTTTGCAGACTAATGGGTTGAAGAGTTGTGTTTGGTGTGTGCTGGTAGTGCTGTTATCTTGAGCTTTGTTGTCAATACAACAAAACAACCGGATATTAATGGTGGTTTTGTAACCACCAATGCTTTGGTTTTGCATTAAATGGCCCGTATGCAGTATTTTCAGTTTTACCCAAACACAGCAGTCCTCTTTGCTAGACCAGCACCTAAAGAGGCTTGTTGAGTTAAATGGTGACGTGTACCCCCCCAACATCACCACCACCATGACCCTGAACACCTTACTCACCCATGAGTAAGGAGTAAGTTGCACTTGCAGTTATGGACCTGGTCCCCACACCTTGCGACTGCTT
>OMNW01002652.1:7024-24412 GCA_900303245.1 Selene dorsalis
TCCAACATAAATTAAACCCTTTTTCTAATGTTTCAAAAGTCTGCAAATAATGTCAGAAAGAATGAGACAGCCTCAATTTAAGACTATAGGCAGAGACAGACATAGAAAAATCACTAAAAATAATAAAATGAGCAGCTTAATATTTTTTTCATGTTATAATTATATTATTTATCTATGTTATAATTAGTGGACTTGTATTGGTACTAATATTGTTTAGCTATAATATGGTCAAGACATATATGTAAGACAACATATCATGACATGTGATGTAAAATACTGACTGAATCACAAAAACATAGGCTTGTAGTTAAGTGTACATGTGCAAGACTAACAAAGCTAACAGAGACTTATGATACGTGCTGAGAGAGGGAGGGGGTGGGGGATGGTAGAAAATCTGCCCTGCACTCAAATATTAGGCACCTGCAATGTTAATACAATAAAGGGATTGAGGTCTGTTGTTCAGTTTAATTTCTGATGTATTGATTTGCTTTCATCTGTTTTACATATACAGTTAGGATCCTGAGGGTTGGAAGGGTGTATGACATCATGTGCATCGAGTACGGGAATCACTCACGATGTTTCACAGAAGCTTTTTGTCCACCCTGCTCAACAGGTTTGGCCGAGCGCTCCCCCCTGACTCCACTTAACAAACCAAAGGCGACTGTAAAGTCACATGAACAAACATCTAGTTTGAAGCACAATTAGTTCATGATTTGATGTTTTAATCAGACCAGAGTCAAAATACCTTTAAAAGTAAAGCTTAAGCACACTGGCACTGTTGGTTCAACTGCTGCACTTTTCCAATCAATTTTCAATATCAAGTATATATGATTGATTGGCTGGACAACCCCCTCACACGCATGGGTACATGTAGGCTACATGTGTACAGTACAGAAACTGAAATAACTGAAATAAATGTCCATTATCTAAAGTTGTTTTCATGGTTGTGTTCAGTCTGCAAACAAACCATGATTGCACTTTGTTACACTGACCTGCCACGACCCTCCAAATATTTCTTTGTGACTCTGATAGGTTTATGGTGTTGGGCCTGTTGTAATATTTCATCGTGGTGAATTGCTACAGTAAACCATGGCAATTTATAAAGTTAGTAATGTCCTTCCTGTAAACAGAGTTTGAGTTTTTATCACGTTGAGATGATAGCCCTGGACTAAAATCTAGGTTGTAAATATTCACTGCCTCTCCCACGATGTACGTGATGTATCCTTATATATCATCCATTTTTAAGGAGGTCACAGGTTACTGCCACTCCATTTGGATTTATTAGAAAATAACTTCCCAGGCCACAAATACCTGTGTCAAATGTATTCTTTTAAATAATATTCAGATCTGATTTGTTTTATTTGTAAAAGTTAAATTATGTCATGTGAACACTGCCTTTAGATGTTTCTTCCCTCTGTGTATTTTATAGGGGAACTCTCAAAACAGGTCATCAGTCCACAACACATAAGACTGTCGTGGACAGTTAACACATTCACACAAAGCTCCTGATGTTCCCGCTCACACCTACAGTCTGCGGTCAACCAGACTTAAATCAGTGACCTGTTTGACCACACGGCTGATTCCAGCTCATTCATAATTTCTTCTTGACTTTATGTTCACCCTAACTCAGAGGACTGTTGTTGATGTTACTGAATTGGTTCATTGCTTCAAAAAAAACAAAACAAAAAAACAGTCATATGCCGGCTGTTAAACAATCTCTGTTTGTTTTACGCCACACAATCTCTGCTACTCCACTTATTAGAGTCTGTGTGTTTCAGACCTGGGAGCTCTGGGGAAGTCACTCAGCTACAAAACACATGTTGCTTATCCAAAAAAAGGAACATGCTTGCTCGCAACAAACAAATGATGTCACATATTCTTTAGCTGCACTGTGATGTAGTATTTGTGATTGGCTGCTTCACTACAGTGGGTTATGGAAAACAATGACATTTTTACATAGCAGTTTAAGTAGGAAGTTGCTTTAACCATACTGTGTATCAGATAATGTTTTCAGAGGGAAGGGGACTTTAAGTGCATGATTTTTATTCGCTCAACTACATGTGTACATACCATGGCACGCCAAGCATAGCTAATGTGACTAAGTCTGCAGGGTAAGTATAGCAGGAGGGATTTGATTTGACACCCATATATAGCTTTGTAAGCACAATATGGTTCATAACATGCATTTAGCAGATGTAAGTGTTTCATAGTGTAGATGCTGGAAGTTATAATATAATATATATGTATTACAACAATCACAACAAAATATATAGTTGTAAATGGGAGAAATTATATGATTATGATACGTTTATGGTGCTTTCAAATGATAAATAGAGGGTTTTAACTTATTGTTACTGCGCAAAGAACAGGTGGCCATAAACACATTCTTTATTTGGTGCTGCATGTTTGATTCCACACATGTAAAGCCACATGATTATCTTCCATAGCTCTGTACGGCTGCTGTGTCAAACGATAAGAAACCACAGATCCACCACAGGTTTTGATTCCATGAACTAAAACTCCACAAGCTGAAAAAAAAAAAACTCACTCAAACTCCAAACAAAACTTTGTTGTATAAAATAGACGTGTCAAAAAAGAATAATCACAAAATGTTGCCTCTTTTTTTCTTTTTTTTACCTAAAAGCCTGCTAATGAGTCTGTGTTTGTTTCTCACATAATATAATATTTAACAGCTCTTTATTTTAAATCATCTAAACTGACTATATTATAGTCAGAGACAATAGCTAGAAATACCCTTTATTTAAAACCACTCCCACTCCTGTGCAAAGGGGCTTGGCCAAAAATATGCAAGGATATAAGAGAGGTGAGGTCCAGGTCATCAACATCATCACACAGGTGAACTTTTGCATTCTTATGTCTCCACTCTCTGTTGCCTGAGGATAATACTGCACCGTCCCAGACCCAGGAGTACACTTTGGATTTAACAAGGTACAGTTCACTTCTTCTGTGTATTCATTCATACAGGCCAGGACTGTCTGTTGTTGTCATATGATCATCTGCTAGCGTCTGATAAGTTGGAGAAGTATGTGTGACAGCGTCTTTCACTTCTCCCTTAATGTTGTGAATTGGTTTTTTTTCAGCTTAAATTCTGGTGTTTCAAGACGGTGTTTTCTCTTCACAGATCTTCTTTAAGTATGTTGGCAGAAATGGAGACGGTGAGTCTGACACTATTTTCTATTTTAAACTAGTCTTTTTTAGTAATTTTTTTAGGGGGTGAGGCTGGGAGGGGGGATTTTGTTATTTTAACAAGTCGACCCATGACTTGTACAAAAAAAAAGTGTGTTGTTTATCAAACCAGATGTACCCTGCTCTAAAAATATATTTTAACTGTAACTGATGTAATGAGGGGAAAAGGTTTTTTATAAGAATAGCAGTTAAACCACATGAGGCTGTCATCTGAATGGTACACAAACACTTGCATAAATTTGCCAGTCAAACTAAAACAAACATGGTCACGGTGTTATTGGCTGGCTTATTTCCAAGTCACAAACAGTACAATGCAAAGCTAACGCTCAGGTTAAAGTTCATAAAGTCCGCAGCAACATGTAAATGTCACTGCTGTGTACAGACAGAGAAAAAAAATTATCCTCTGTGAAATGATAACAATCATCTTTGTACATGAGTGATCCGTGCTTTTTAGCATCAGGTGGAAAATAGAAGCTTAACAGATGAGTTGAAGCTCATTGAAAATCTTCACATCTCCCGGCAACAGCATTCACTGTGCATGTGTGATGCACCACGGCACCGCTGTTGCACCACAACAAAACCACAATGGGTTATCCTGAGAGAAAACAGTGGGATCTGATAAAAACAACACCTCAGGCCATGACTGACACCAGATAATTGCCACCCATCATAGAAAATGTTCCAGGCCCGACAGCATCACTAACAACAGACGAGCCAAGGTCAAAACCTGAGTGTGAATGACTTGTGACAGCTGTTGTTCTGCTCTGCCTCTGTCAGATGGCCTATGTGACTGAGATCAGGCTGAGTGGGAGTCGGGGGGCTTGGACTGGAGTGGCCCAATCCTCCTGCCCCGAAGTGGACCTGGAGGTCATCGAGGAGTACCTGCAGGAGCACTCACTGGAGGTCCAGCCTGCACACATACCTGCATCCCCTCTGAGCACTGTGGGCCAACAAACGCACACACACCAGGCCAGCAGGATCATAGGTGGGTGTAATGATGCTGACAGTGTGGGGATTTGTATATTTCTACAGCTTTTATACCTGACTGTGTGTTTGACCTGTTTCTCTGCAGAGAATAGCTGGTCAGGCCAGCATGCGTATGAGTGGCACTGTGGCTCTCACACTCCCAGCAAGGAGTATGAAGAGCAGGCCCCACCTCTAGCTTGGCCTAGTTCCCATGACAACCAGTGGGTGAGTTCAAGAACCTTGGTCTCTTCATAAAATAGAGTTTAATTACTTCTTTCATCGCTGAGCGCTACAACGCTTCACTGTGATGCTGAATTTAAACTAACGCGAGGAATTTGATTTAGCTTTAAACGTGATTTTTGTAGATGGTTACACCTGTGAATGGTTAACATTTTATGTGTTTTATACGTGTTTTCTTCAGGATCACATTGCATATTCCTATGAGGCACCTGTGTACATTGACTCAGACTCCCAGTCCAGTAGCTCCCAGTACCCGGAATACCAAGATTCCCCATCACCTTCATCAGACAGAGGAGGCAGAGAGGATGGAGACTTGCTCCCTCTGGCCCCACTGTCAGGTATGAACACACGGACACACACATGTATAAAACAAAATTCTTAAGTCTCCTGTACCTGATCAACACACAGCCAGAGAGTAAAAATATACACGTTCCCACACATACGCACTTGAATGAATCATTGTCACCTCATGTTTGTGTTTACATCCTCTTCCTCCTCAGCAGGAAAGAGGAAGGAGCGTTTGTTCCAGTTCCTGTTCGAGATGCTCCAGACGCCATCCATGCGAAGTTGCATCTGGTGGGTCCAGTCCTCCTCCGGCACCTTTCAGTTTTCCTCCCAAAACAAGGAGCGGCTCGCACAACTGTGGGGCAGACGAAAGGGAAATCGCAAGCCCATGACGTATCAGAAGATGGCAAGGGCGCTGAGGAACTACTCCCGCACGGGCGAGATTCAGAAGGTGAAGAGGAAGCTCACGTATAGGTTTGATGAGAAGACGCTGAGAGGCCTACAAGGAGACTCTAATACACTGTAAGAGGTGTGATGTTAAGAGTACATAAGCAGAGAAATTCAATGAGCTAATGGCTATTCAGAGAAAATTGTGGTGGATGTTGCTTGAATGTCCTTTCTACTGATGCTGGTTCTGACACATGGAAACGAATGAATACTGAGTATTTGAAAAGCCAGATGATGACACACTGAACTCTCCGTAGCTGCAGAACCATGAAGGTGTTTGCGTTTATCAGAGGTGAACTGAAAATTATACAAACAGAGACAAACTCCAGGCATAGGTGATGTGTGAAAAGTCAGCTGGTATTAAAAAGTATGTAAATCTAAAAGGTTGTTACATAATCTACTTTATAAGTAGAACTTAAATCATTGTTAAAATAAAGTTGTGTTTTTTGTTTGTTTGCTTTCTGAAGATATCTACCAGAACTAATATCATTTTACAGACTTAAAATTAGGTGGTGAAACATACTTGTGTTAAAATCTTTTTTTAGATTCAATAAATCAGTCTCATCAGAATATCTCTGTCTGTCTGTGCATCTATTATCTGTCCATCTACCTGTAAGAACAAAGGCATACTCTTTAGTGTGTATCTGCCAAGCAAATACAGATGTGTTCATAAACTGAAGCAAACATGCGCGCACGCACACACACACACACACACACAGCCAAAAGTGTATGCAAAGCAAGTATGCACTGAAAAACTGCCGCTCAACACAGCCCTGTTAATCAGTAACATCTAAGAAGTCCCCTCACACACAGAGTAACAGAACACAAACACACACACTGCACACACAGAGGACACACACACACACACACTGAACACACAGTAGCTGCAAAGTATTACGTTCTTGTTTGAAAAGTGAATTAACTTCATTTTCATAGTTAAATGATGAGGTCGTACACATGCTGAAAACCAAATGACACAGGGACATATTACATTATATTCAACACACATAGACCATCAGCCCTGACGGTGTAGCACATACAGCATTTGTAATTCTTGTACTTGATGAAAGTTTTAATTAGGTACTTTTCACAAAAACCTAACCTGACTTGCTTTCTGTTTTATGAGCATACCTTTTCCTCACCGTGACTCTCAACAGCTGTTGTAATTAACATGTGACATTATTGAATGTGATGCTGTTGAACCTATAAAGTAATTGAAATTAACTGAGACATTCACTTACCCATGATCTCGTTAGCCCTTGGCCCTCAGAGAAAAAACAGTCAAACTCACAACAAATGATCCAGATCTGCCCCAAAATCTAATGGCTTCTCCCTTCAGTACGTTTTGTGTAATCCTGCCAACAAATAACCAGACATAGGTGAAGATATAAGCAGAGGTGGAAAGTAACACTTTCATATAGTGTGTGCTTTTATTTTTGATTTATTTGATGCAGTACATTTTTCTGATAATTAATGTGTAATGTGTACTTTTACATTGTGGTAGCACTACTGACTTTTACCTTTACCTTAGTGAGTCTTTCACCTCTTGTTTGAAAAATGTGACAAGACAGAAGTCTTCTCCTCTGAAGCTACTGAGCCACATTCATCACTGTGAGAAAGAGATTTTCACTCAATGATTATTTACAGATGGTGTCTCTATGGAGTGACCGTTTCTGTGTGTGCATGCAGGCGTGAGCGCATGCGTGTTCGCATATAAAAAGCATCTGCTTGGGGCTTTTTTGGGTCATTTGTAGCCAAGAGTTGAAAGAAGAAATAGACTATGTGAACAACAAACTCGGGATTATGTTGGATTTTTCTCTGCTGTGGAATTTGTTGCACTTGTCTACGGCCTTCAAGGAAACCTTCTCAATCAGAATTCACACATCCTGTGTCTTCCCTGCTCTCCATCCTCTGCCATGGCTGAATTCAGTTGGGTGATTTACACAGTACTTGAAGTGCTGATTGCTGTGGCCTGTTGCTTTGGCAATGTGTTGGTGGTGTGTGCAGTGTGCGTTGGTATTCGGGATTCCCTTCGGGAGCCGACATTCTGCTTCCTGGTTTCCTTGGCGGTGGCCGACTTCCTAGTGGGTGTGGCCGCTGTGCCCCTGGCTGTGGTATTGGACGGCTGGGTGAGTCTGACCCCTTACCTGTGCCTGCTTCTCAGCTGTGTGGTGCTCGTGCTGACACAGGCCTCTGTGCTGTCGCTGCTGGCTATCGCTGTGGACCGATACCTGCGGTTACACATACCGCTCAGGTGAGGTGCTCACTCTGAAACACTGCGTTACAGCTAGAAAAGCTATATGGACAAAATGTTTCCTTATTGATATGTTTTAAAAAAATCCTCTCATCTTTGGCTTCTTTCTGTTTTATCCCTCATTCTCAGATACAAAGCCATGGCTACACAGACGAGGACATGGTTGGCTGTGTCTTTGTGCTGGATACTCTCCTGTCTGCTGGGGTTCACCCCTCTGTTTGGGTGGCACAACTACACCCTGACATCTGATTCCACCAATACATCCTCCTCCTTCACCTCTCCGCCATGCACCTTCCTTTCTGTCATTTCCCTCCCCTTTATGGTCTACTTCAACTTCCTGGGGTGTGTCATGGCACCCCTGCTGGTCATGACACTCCTCTACATCCGAATCTTCTGGAACCTACAAGGCCGTCTAAAGGAGAGCTGTCCCCAGGCCCGGGCCTCTCTGCTTAGGGAGAAAAGGCTGGCCTGCTCCCTGGCTCTGGTTCTCATTTTGTTTGCCAGCTGCTGGATTCCTCTGCATCTGATGAACTGTCTGCTGCTGTTTCACGGTCCTCAAGCCGTCACACCGGGGACACTCTATACAGGCAGGTGACAGTACCTTTACTAGACCTTGCACAGACTGCAGCTTGTTCAGAGACTTGTTTGCATTTCCCCTACACTGTTCTGCATGTTTTGTTTTGTTTTTTATACAGGATGTTATCACAGTTCACAATACCCACCAGATCTGACTGTGAAAAATCCAATTTTCCAGGTATTCTCCTGTCTCATGCAAACTCAGCCATCAACCCTGTGGTGTATGCCTACCGCATCCCAAAGATCCAGCAGGCCTACAGTCAAATATGGAGGAGATTTCTGTTGAAGCTAAACTGTTGCCATGGGGACAAGCAAGTTCGGGGATCAATATCAAGCAACCGAGCCAATCGCATGGAGACATGTGAATCAGGAGGGAAGACCACACCCTAACAAAACACCACGGGATTAATTAAAGTGGAGGATGTTTGAAATTTGACTTCATGGGACACACACATACAAATTAGGCCTTGTCCAACAACCATTTCAGGTTTTTATTACAGATAAGTAGTTGTAGGTCGAGGAAACGCATGGATCTTGTGATAAAATCTTGCCTTGCAGTGTTTGGTTTGAATGAAACCCTGCAGACCCCAGTCCGCCATGGCATTCGGCCGCCCATCCGTGACCTGCAAACTTTATTCAGCTCAAAGCTCCTGTCTCCTGTGTCTCCACTAGAGGGTGCCCGACACTAACAAACTCAACAGCTGGTCACGTACACAAACCGTGGCACCATCAGAAGGCAGTACAGTACATGACGAACAGGCGATTTCAAGATCTCATTCACTGATTTTTGGACAACCGATTTGAGGCAAGTACAACTTTATTAAGATGTACATATATTTAAGCAAAAAATGTGACAGGAGAAAGTACTTCAACACTAACGCTTTGCAGCAGACATGTACCTGGTCCTTTTTTATGATGCCAAAGAATAAATGTGATGCTCAGCCGTGAAAGTGTTGAGAGTTGGATACTGATGAGTGTTCAGTGAGCTCCTCAGGGAAGGCAATAGACTGTATAGTTATCACCTGAGCAGGGTGCTATCCCACCCACCAAACTATACAACCTACTACCTCACCCTGACAGAGCCCAAATCAAGCACACCACGAGTTCACCTGTTCGGGAGTACGACACCAAGTTATTTTCTGCTCTAGCAAACAAAACAAACAATGCTTGTCACAATGCATTATTTTCATTTGCTGCAAGCATATGTTTTGATTGGACAGCATGTTTGCCCATCTGGAGATGACAGTCGGCGAGTGGCTGACTCAGCTGTCTCCTTGGGAAAGACAGTAGATTGTATAGTTATCTCAAAAAGAGGTTAGAGAACCCCACAACTATTCAATCTACTACCTCAGCCCCAAGGACAGCATCCATGTTGCTTCAGCAGCATAGATCCTCAAAGGTAAAACTCCTGCAATGGCACAAAGAAAGAGAGACAGAGAAGGTTATCTTAATTAACTAGTCTTTTCTGTATAATTCATGCAAGATAAAACTGAAAGTGTGTATTTATGTAACATTTTTCAACTGTTGTGTTCAAATTCAGTCCCTGTAGGAAGGAGTAAAATCGCATTTTCAGTTTTATCTCTGTGTCTGATTCTTTGTTTTCGTTTAAAACGCTTCCTGGAAATGATTCAAAATCATGACTTATGGCTAAATCTGCTCGTACTTCATGACAACAAGTCAAGTCAAGCCAAGATTTGGAGAAACATTTACCACGGAAATTTTGCATATTGGCACATCTTCACTGTTTAACCGAGCTTTTTTCTTTTTTGGTTGATGCTATTGCGGAGCTGAATGTCTTTAAGAAATCCGTTCTATTAAAATGAATCAAAGACAAATAATTTAACAGCAAGCAGACATCGGAAAGTGAGAGCACTAATGTGTGAAAACCCACCAAACAACTTACTGACTTCCTTAGACTCTGGCATGTGATCGAAAGAGAGAGAGAAAAAAAAAACTGCTCGACTCTGTGCCAGGAATTCGTTTCCGTTTTTGCCAAAAACTGAGCTCATTCCAGTGGGCTATCCCTGTGTAGGCTGGCTGCTGCCTCTCAGACGGAGGTACACACACACAGATGCCTGCAAATATGGCTTCCACCAGCTGCCTCTGATTGAATACAAGGCTGGGATTCTGCCCCCCAAAACACAACAAGGAAACACAAAATGGCGTCTCGCGCATCGGCCATTTTAGGTCTGCTTAAAAACACTATAAAGTCTACCTTTCAGGTTTTTCCCCGAGACTGCTGTCTCATGATGAAGAAAGAGCCGCTGTTCTATCGAGCGTGATGAAGAATCAATCTTGTGCCAAGCACTGAGACGAAGCCAACAGACCCAGACGACACACTCTATCACGGGCACTGAGTGAGAGAGCAACTCTAACATTTCTTATCAGACAGCTGCAAAGTTCACAAAGGAAAAGCATCACTGAAAACAGAGTGCAAGTGTCTCTATGATCTCCCTTGCAGCATTCATTTAATCAGGAAATACGTTGTTTGTCCTCCAGCCACTGCACTCTTATGGGATAAAGGTTGGGATGGGCCAGCAGGTTGACATGGCAGCAGCTGAAGGGTTAATGAGTGCCAGACTAAATGCCAGGCCTAGGCCTCAGATAGACAGAGAAAGGGTTAGGAGGTACACTGCTTGCATAAATTAGCATACAGCCACAACCCCTGAGACTTGGTCCAGACCAGCCCATAGTTAACATGCAGTAGACCCTACTAGCCTGATTACAGAAGACCAGACAGACAGAAGGGGGTGGGGGTGCGTTGGCATAATGCCCAACTCTGCCACCATGCCAGTGACAGATCTACGAGCTCTGTTTGGTCGCCAAGAAACATCCCCTGACTGGATCTGTATTTGGAGGACGAGGGCAACAGACTAATAATGATATAACACAGTGCACTGGGGGAAATGGGTCAAAGTAATGAAGATTTAACAGGACATGTGAGCATGGCCTCGAATGAAGAAAAAAGATTTAAACATTAATTGCGGGGAATTCTGTGCTTCTGGGTTAATTGCAAAAAATTGCTGCATACCCTGCACAACTCCCGACTGTTTTGGAAACACTGAAACCAGACTCAGTCATGTGAGCTCCACTGGGCGCTGTTGTCTGTGATCATGGACTTTGTCTATGGCACATAAAAGCGGCACACATGGCTCTGCTGGGGCAAATCATTTTTTCTGTCAACAGCTCCAAAATAAATGTGCCTCAAGCCTGTGGGGCAGCTGAGAGGATCCTGAAGAAAGGACAAGAAAAAGACAGAAATGTAGCCCATTGAGTTAATCTCATCTGTCTATCAGACAGTCTGTCTGTGCATCTGTCACAGCAGAATTGTAGCTAAATGGTAGTAAATTCACATTAGCACTATTTTTTGTAAGCCAAAAACATGGACCTTGTCCTCTCTTGTCCTCTGATAACACTGCTCTGCTGTGACCAACCAGGATATGTTTTTCTGGAGACAATTTCCTGCTCGAGTATGTTAATCTTTCTCTGGGTGACAGTTACAGTTAGCTTCCATAACCTCCTCTCAGTTGTAGCACTGACAATTTCATGTTTAATTAGTTTAAAGCACGTTTTGCACTTAATTTGTTGTGTCTGTGCAACATCATGAAATTCATTTTATACTGCTGCCACAACTATATATATATATATATTAAAAAAAAGGTAGGGAAACACATAATAATTAAGACAAGTTGTTATGGTCAAACTATACACTAACTGCACAATTGTAGAAGAAGGTGAAAAAATAATGTGGAAAAAATGTCAGCTAAACTGAATCACCAGTATTTGTTGGTAAGTTTTACAAACTTCCAACATCAGCCTAAACCTGCCATACTCTCCAAATACACAAAGATTATGAATGAAGCAAAAATTATTTAAAAATATATATATATGTATACATAATTGAAACAATAGGCCTTAGCTTCCTCCCCTCCACTGTGAAAGGATGCAGGATTCGTCAGATTCACTCCTCACCCAATACGCAAACGACGTAAACACACAAATTAATTAGCAAATCCCCAAACACACACACAGCACACTAGGATGCCAACAAAACTCGTCAGAATTTGGAGCAGATTTTCGCAGGAAGCAGAGGCAGGGAAATACCTATTGGATTGCCTGGTCCCTTGGTCCGCGAGACGGGATGAATGCTTGGCACAGACACAACGGAGGTACAGGTACACGATTGGTACAGGTTCTTGTGTGTTTCTCCCTCTCTATCTCTCTCTCTTTCTCTCTGAGCTCTGTGCCAAGAATGGCCAGTGTCTGTGTGCCAGGCAGAATTTCAATGAGGGAGGAAGGAGGTGGTGATGGTGGGCAAGGAGGAGGAGCGGCGGGGGAGCTGGAGTTGGCAGAGGAAGTATGCCACACAATAAATGGCAGGATGAAGAATTCCCACAGTCAAAAAGATACAAACGGATGTCTCCTCTTACTCATGTCCAGTCTTACTCCAGAGAAAAACTGTGTCCAGGCAACTGGCAAATGCAAGAAAGAGGGCTTAATGCTATGGTTATTTTATGGTACCTGCGTTTTCACCTTCCCCGCTCCCTAAGGAACGTCTGATTTCCTACATTAAAGGACGAAGGACAGGAGCACAGAGCCTTCTCCGTGCCCACTTGGCATGTTGCCCGCTCTGATGTTCTGTATATCCTCATTAACCAGACGCAAGCACACAGGGCTCATGCTCACATGTACAGCACTGAACTGAAATACACTGCCATATGCATGTACTTACATACAACTGCTCAGTGGTAGACACAACACACACACACAACAGTTGCCTGAACTGTGAACACAAAAGAAGCTCAGCCTGTCTTATCCTGATTTACTAAATAGTAATTAAATGAAAATACTTCCAGTCCTTTGCCATGGGCTTTTCCCTTTTGTCAGAGAGAGGGCTGCACACACAAATGTTGGACTTGCAGGCGAAAAGCTAGGTAAACATGCAATGTGTCTGATGAAATGATAGTATGACCCAGATAAGGCAGGAGTATAAGGGAGCCATTGTATTGACTATCGCAGTGTCCAGCAATAATTTCACCCATAGATACCCACACAGAGAAGTGGAGCAAAGTTGAATAATCAGTACAGAAACATCTAATTTTAGATCCATACTTAGGTATCTGAGGTTAATTTGTTTTAATGCAATTTTCTGTAGATGAACTGGTTTCAGCTCAGTTGACAGAATGTGTTACATGATAAAAAAGAGAGCAATCTTTGGCTATCACTTGTGTTTTAGTTATGCCCTCCAACTACACAGATGGCCGGTGACCTGCATGAAGAAAATATACATCAAAGGTTTCTTTCCTCCTCTTCATCTACTCTCCCCATCCCCTCTGCTCTTTTCTACTTGTCTATGCGTTTGCTAATGTGCTGATGAGATGTGTAGTTACCATGGTTTCAGATGTTTCTTATAGCTCTGATGCCTGGCCTGGCATGTTGCTACACGCCCACATATTGTAGCATTCACTAATGTCACACAGAGTGGGCCATACGTGCACAGGCGCACGCATATCCATGCGGCATACAGCATACGGGCGCAAAACACTTGGAGAGGTATGCCCTTTCAAAGAGGGCGTGTGTGCATATTTGTGTGCATGTATACAGAGTGTATGCGTGCAAAGTGGTGTATGTTGGGACGAAACAGCTGCAGCTTCCTGCATGAGAAGAGAAACTTCCTGTTGCCTCGCTGCAAAATGAGGCCGGTCAGCCAAGATATCAACCAATCAGCTATGTTGAGGCTGAATGCAGGAAGTTAGCCTGACTGCCTCTAGGAGAAAACTCAGAAACATTATGAGGCAACACGATAAGTTCATCTGAGGATAAGAGAGGGGCGGGGACAGAGCTCTCCCACTCCTGCCTCTCTTTCTGTCTCTGTAACCCTTGTTCTCTCTATTTTTCTCCAGCTTCTTCTTTCTCAACATTTTCCTCTCATCACTTTCACATGACGATTTGCTTAAAAGGAGATTTCTCTGGTTCTTTTTCGTGATATCCTTTGTCTCTTGGTGCCAAAGCTGAGTGATTTGAGGTGACAGAGGCTGATGCAGACGAGTTGTGAGTAGTTTACCCACGAATTGTGAGGGGTATGTTGAAAGGGTCTGCCCATATTCACTATTTCTTAAACACGTGGCACGAAGGCGCCATCTTACCACCAACCCTTATTTAGACCAAGATACACTACTAACAATAAGCAGTGCTAATAGAGCACACAGTGCGCAGATATTTTAAGACCCAATTTCCCCTCTAAATGTAGGTTCAATGATCAAATCGGTTCTATATTCTGATTGGTTTGATTCGCAAAGCACAACATTGATATTTTGCTTTTGTTTTCTGTCATTTTGCCCTCTGACATGTGTCTGTGATCAAAATAAACATTGTAATACGAACTCCCTTCTTGTCTTCTCTCTGTTGACGAAGATACACATCGATCAGATAAAGTCTAACTTTTACCTTTACGGTACATTTTTTTGTTCTTGCAAAGGCAGGTCAGACTAGTGACAGACAATCGACGGCATTACTGATAAAATGCTGACAACCTTCTGAGGCAATAAAAACACCAAACTGCGTTTTATGCTTAACTATTTTTGAAACAGCTCTGTCTGTTCGTTTGACCCTAACTCATTTTCATTTCTGCTTCTGTCCTCCTCAAGTGTAACGTATCATTTACAGTAACTGATGACGCAGTGTGTCCAGGCAGACATTACAGTTGCCACCTTTAAACAAACTGTCACACCTCTAGATCACAGATAGAACTAATAAAAACACACCTGTTCCTGTGGTGAAGCAGCAATCTTCTTTTTACCAGAGGCGGAAAGTGCAAACAGTGTGTGAAGCGAATGAGAAACAAAGTAAATATTGCCCTTGTATTTCCTATCATAACGGCTGTGGATGATAAGAAACCCTCCAAGCGCCTCACTTGTCCTGTGGGTGCAGCTTTTCAACACTGGTCAGCAGCTATACTCATACTGACCTGCACACAACAACAGCTCTCTGGCTCGGTCGACACTCTGAGGTCAGAAAGCGACCAAGAAGGCCTGTCCATCCTCCTGCCAGTCTACGAAGAGACACCTGTTCAGAAAGCCACAGAAAGACTGTTTACCACCCTGTCAGAGCCTGCTGTCTAAGAGCAGAGAGGGGGGAGAGGACGAGGAGGACAGGGAGCGACAGAAAGACACGAGGGAAGGACGGGAAAGATGATGGTCAGCAGGGAGTCGAGTGGTCCCTCCAAGCTCTAGAAAAGTTTCTCCTGTTATGTCCATCGAGCCAAAATGGCGGCGAGCGGAGTGCGGCGTGGCAACCGACGACGATAGACACGTTTACAGGAGGAAGACCATGATGAAGGACAGAGAGGAGGGTGAGAGGGACTGGAGGAGAAAGATTACAGGGCAGGGAAAAAGACGGGAAGAGGTGTCGCAGGATAAAAAAGAAAAATACCTGGAGCCTGTATGTGAGCGGCGGGCTGGGCCGGAGGACTGGAGGAGAAGAGGGCCGTGATGGCGGGAAGAAGGGAAAAGAGAGGAGTAGAGCACACCCTCTGAGAGCTACACCCCCTTCCCACAATCCCCTCCTACTGGCGTGAGTGCGTCTGTCCGTACACAGGGTGACAGAGGGACGTCTGCTCACACACGGCTCTATAACACACACGCTCCCGCACACAGAAAACACACACAAGCCACAGTATCAACCACAGTGTGCACAGGAAAAAAGAGAACAGCTCCAAAACAGACTTTGCGACGGACTCACAGCACATGCAGTTGCGTATGATCAAAACGGAGACACGCGAACGCACAGTCACAGGACAGTTCAAAACACAAACATACACATAATCAATTCGCCAGCCTTTGTATCGCCCTCTGCTCTGCCCTGTGCTGTGTTTGCCTCGGTCCGCCTGCCCACTTTGGCACTGCTGCCAAGAGGAAAGGAGAGAAAAAGGAGGGGGGGGGTGGATGTAGAGACACAGAAAGAGGAAGGGAGGGACATGCTGTAGCGAGAGAGGGGGAACAGAAAGAGGAGGAGTCAGAGAAAAAGAGTTAAGAAAGACAGTGAGACACTGAAAGACAAGAAAAAGAAAGAGAAGAAGCGTAAAGTGTGGTGAGCAGAGGCAGTGACACAAAGCAGTGGGACGGCCCTGACGACTTGTAACATCCAAACTACACCTTTCGCCTTGCACCGAACAGACTATGTTACAACCACAGACAGATGGCGAGGGAGGCAAACAGATCCTGACTCTTCTGCCATGTTGTTTCATCTGGCTATATTGTCGCGATCGATTGATCCAAAAAAAGCCCACAAACTAGCTTCAGCTTCAAACTCGAAACTCTTGGAAATCTGTTACAAACTTCTGTCGCCCAAAAGAGGAGTCCTGAAGGACTTGCTGTCTTCTTCGACATCTTTATTCTGTCTGCTTTTTCCCCGCGTCTCCCTCCATCCTTCCCTCCATCGGGGATAATATCGGCCCTCTTCAGTGGGAGGGGTTTGAGGGAGTTAAGCTAAATGAATCAATGAGCAAGGAGGGTGGATATCTCAGAGAATGTCACTTTTTTTTCATCCTTTGGCACTTTTCCCAGGTCCCCCTTTGATTTCACACACTAGCAAGAGACTTGAAAACCAGTGCAGATTCAGGATCAGCGAGCTGTTGCCTCGAGATGACCTCAATCATTAAGACAGAAAACATAAATCCATCTGTTAGATATAAATGGCCAGCGCTGTCTATATCCTGCTCATGGACCAGTCACTGGCATTTGAGCGGGTATCCCAAGCGAAGCCAACCAATCAGAGCGCACCTCTGAGCTGACATCGTTTTCAAAATGTGAAGTGTGACTCTAAAAGACAGGAATACATTTTACCATCGAAATGCAAACACATACTGTTTCTCCTTCACGGCTCACAACAATTACATGAAAACTAAAAAACAAACCTTGTTCTGTCCTTGACAAGTGGAATAGTTCATTTTTCGTTGTAGCTGCTGTTGATACATGAGTTACCGAGTCCTCAAACTGATCAACACACACACGCGCACACAGGCACACACACACACACACACACATTAGGAGGGTGCTGCCAGTCCTAAAATACCCACCACAGAGACAAAACAGATCACAATAGTCCAGCTTCGCTGCTCAAACTCCACATGAGCCTTTTCTCGAAGATAGGACAATGAACACACACACACCCAAACACACACGCATTCATACTGTACACAGGCGCACAAACGCACACACACAGACACACATGTGGTGCGAACAATCCGGTTCTTCCATGGAGGCTCAGATTCAGCCAGCAGGTTGGACAGCCCCTCAACCTGACGTCACGTCTCCTTTGTTGTTTATGAATTTATTTCTCTCCTCAGCTGAACTCTCTGAACCCAAAGTCCCCCACCCTCTCCTCTCCTCCCCTCCCACCCTGTCCTCCAGCCC
>OMNW01002652.1:24432-57039 GCA_900303245.1 Selene dorsalis
TCCAGCCCTACACTTACCCCCTGCCAATGAAGGCGGGCAAATACAGTATGGCTTTAACAAGGAATAAGAAAAGAAAGAGAGACAGGCAGACACAGAGAGGAGAGACAGGGAGAGGGAGAGAAAAGAGCTCAGATGTCTATCTCACTTTTTCTTTTCCTCCTTTTCTTCTTCGATCGTTCCCTGTGTCTCTTCCTGCTTGGCTTGTAAAAGTTTCAGCTGCATGGCGGGGCCGGCCTCTTTTGGCAGCCGTCCAACTCTTGACTCTGCTGTCCCCTTGCAAGAGAGAGAGAGAGAGAGAGAGAGAGAGAGAGAGAGGGAGAGAGAGGAGGGGAGGACAAATATAGTCACAGCTCGACTGTACTGTACAGTTGTGGAGGCAGATGTACTCTGAATGCACAGCGACCATTTTTATTTCACACTAGCCCACGCAGGAAGAGAGCAGTTTGTTGCACTCCTTCAAGTATCTCTAATGAGTTTTCAATGAAGCAACGTGCACAGTGGATAAAGTGTTAAATACAAGCTAATCATTGCTCAGGGCATCATGCAGAGTTTCAAAAGGCTGGGCCACAGTTGTGTGAGTTATTCTGCCTGTAACTGAGTGTGACAGCTGAATCTGATAACGCTGTGTTTCACTGCTCACACCCAGTTCACACAGGGACACACTGACTTTGTTATTTCTCCTGGTATCAATAACGTGAACAGCTTGGTTGTTCAAACACGCACATGAGAACATTTAATTGTCACACATAGTTACTGAGAAACAGTATCCTGCTCATTCTGTGCTCTGTAAATTTGGATAATTGTGGAGCAAATTACTGAACTTAAGTTAAAAAATTAGGCCTTAAGTCATGGTGACTTCGTACTTATACTTTAACTAACTCAAAACATTAAGTATGAAGCTCAGTGATAACACTGTTCTATCATTTACCTGGTTTATAAAGTCAAATGATACTGTTGTCTCCCCTGCAATAACACTCAGCTTATGTCTGATGCTAAACACTTAATAAAGAAATAAAAGTAATGGGCCAACATTAGGTCATTAAGGGTAATGATATGCAAGAATACTGATTTCTGTAAGTATAGCTCATGTTTTGCATACATATATAATTTCATTAAAGCCACATATCCTGTTAAATTAACAATTTTACTACTAGCTTGCTCACTTTTTGGACGTAGACTATGTTGAAGAAACGTTTTGTGTTTGTGAGATTTTCAGAAAATAAAAAAAGGTAAAACAGCTACTTAATGTAAAACAACCACCAAACATGGGTGGGTACGTTTTGGCAGTAGACATAAATTGAGTCCAAACACTATGCGCACTTCATTGTGTGAACGGCTCTGTTACAAATGAATTGGACCTGTGTTAGAGACGATCAAACCAATATAGGTCCAAACCTTTCCAGCTCTGGATACTGGGTGTAGGATGTCACATTAGCTGTTTCACAGGTGGATAAATGCTGTGTTTATATTGCTCTAACTTGCTTATGGACAGTAATAAAACAGACTCAGTTTAAATGGGATACCACAGTGACTGGACCAGGGCCCGCCATGAATTCAACTCAATATTTAAGGCTTTCCACGTGTTAAACCCGGATCCATCAATTAGTCTATACTACTAACTTGTAGACCGCCATGTCTGGGACATAACGGGGTACCTCTTCCTGATAAGGCCCAAAGTATGAAGGGTTTATAAGATTCAATCAAAGGCCACCATTCATTCTGAATAGATCATTTGTGATTGTAAGATCAGTTGTAAGCTAGGACCAACCTTTTAGTTGTGGTTGAGGTTAATCTTAGATCACATCTGAATAATTTTCGTATAATTTATCATCAATACATTTTATGTAAATTACAGTCTAATTTTGTGAGCACTGGTTTCTTAATTTGTCAATAACAAATTTAACCAATCATTCGTACATATAATTGTTACTAAAATATTAATAAAAGTTTCTAATATTCATCAAGTTTGCTGTCTGTCAGTGTTAATTAGCTATTTGAAACTGATTTTGTTTAAGAGCCTCTCTCAGGGGGTCAAACAGTCTGTTGGAGGGGTCTGTGACCCAGGGGTGACTCTTAGATGGCTTGTAACTGGCCTGAAAAACATTAATACATTATGTATTAACCATTAGTTGATCCTTTTATTCCACCTTATAAACCTCTTAGAGATGGTGTTTGCTGTATTAAAGATGTGATGTAATTTAACAGCAGTCTTAGTTAATTTCCATGTCGTTGGCTCAGGTTTAACTTCTGTCCTGTACAGTTTTCACTGAGGAAAGATGGGGTACCCCACCTACTGGCAAATTAATGTAAATGCAGTTTGTGAGAAAGTCTCACTTTCCTCACACATGATTTTATTTCACCTACTTTTCTGTAAAGGGCATGATGAATTATATTTATATTAGAGTACTGTATGATTAGGTCTATGGATACCTCACCAACTAGCACATTCTCAGTTTCACAAAGTTTTTATTGCTGGTTCCACTCTCTGATAATAGCCCATTTATGAAGTGTTTCTAAACTGTTAGTAATTGCTTTGTTAAAGATGGACAAACCATATGTTAATGCTTCATAAATAAGTTACAAGACACTAATCCTTTTGGGTTGCCCGGATGATAGAAAAAACTCCTCCACTAATCATTTATGGATACCCTTTCAATGGACCGTTTAAACACTTACCCTCTGGGAAAGGGCTGCAGGACATCTGGACCAAACTCCATTTATGAACTGCTTAATAACATTTACAGCTGCAGGCTTGATGGACTGATGATGGTACCATTTTATTTTATTTTAAATATGACCCATTAAACAGTCATCTATGCAGTGGTGAGTTGAGTTTTATGAGATAAGCCAAGTCTTTTAAACTTAACATTGTATGTGCAAATATGAGCGTTTATGGGCTTTGGACAATCATGGGTATTTTGTATTTTATCAATATTACTGAATGGTCAAGTCGTCAAACATCAAGTAAACCCATTTGCCTGCAATATAAAGTCAAGCAAAAGTGACGAATAGGTTGGAAAGAAAAAGAGTAATGAAGAAGGAAGGGGACTCTGGAATGGTCATTCAATTTCTTCTTCTTTTTTCCAGCTCGAAGAGCAGCCTGACCCCTCTGGGGGCTTAAAGTAATAATCCTGAGGAGCCTGCCCTCCAGCCAGTTTCTGAGTGAGTGAGACAGGGGTGGAATTTGAAGGATAAAAAACATAGATTGAGGCTCATTCCCAGTTTATCTTACTTGAACTTAAGATTGATAAAAGAAATAATAGAAAAAGGAGGAATGGGACCTTTTTAAAATTCATGCAAATGTCAAGATGTGTTGTTGCAATTATTATTTCTTCTTATTCACTTTTAAATGTTTCTATAAGGTGGTAAGACAGCCTCTAACTACCTGATCTCCACAGACCTCACTGGAGAAGGGGAACAACTTTGTAGGCAGGTTGAGACATAGACATGTTTACACATGTCAAAAAGAAACCAGGCAAATCCAACACTTGTTAGTCAGCCTGTTGTCGACTGTATATATTTCACTCTCAGGCAGTTCTGCAAGTTGAAGAAGTCAGTTGAAAAATAAGTTCTTGTAATATTATATTATTATTATTATATTACAATGTTATTATCTTGATCTGTTTTGTTTGTTCCAAATATATGGATTGTTTATTTTATACATACACACCCATATTTGAATTGATGGATGCAGTGGGAGACCATGGAGTATGTACAAAGTCCTACATCTATTGAATAAGTGCAAGCAGATCAGGCAAAGTAGAACACTGAAAGTGCATAGTAAATAGTTAGACATGTTTGGGTGTTAGAGATGTTAGCAGAGGAGATCCTGTCAGAGCACTAGCATTGTTCAACCATCACTGAACCGCAAACATGACCAGTCTGGACTGTGATTGTATTGTGTGCAGGGACGGCAATGCCAGAAGGAATTCCTCGGAGGAACACAGACAATAGAAAGGAGCATAAGCCTGTATGACTAAGCCAAAATAGGGTTGGTGCAGCCAGAAGCTGATAACTGACCCCAAGCAGGTGCTGTCTATTGCAAAGAAGTGTAATGCCAGGTAATCGTTACTACATCTCAACAGAAAGTATTACTATTATAAGTATTTCTGTGAGTATACAAGTAATAGAAGTTTACAAGTCTGGCTGCTTGGGCATTGTAACAAGAAGGGATCCAAGTGTGCCAACATGTGGAGCACTCCTGTAGTGATGGGATGTGCCCAGTGACATAGCAGTCAAACAAGAAATTGCTTATCCCGAGGTGCCCATGTGAGTACAGATAGCATCAAAGTCTGCTTATAGGTCCAACAAAATAAGAAGCAGAGGCTCAGCTGCACCTCTAGTTGCCCATCGGGGATGTCTCACAGACAACATTTGTTTCAGTGGAGGGGCCACTCTTAAAATCTGACTGATTTGGATTGAGGAGGCCAGGTTTCTCCTGACACAGGCTATAGGCATGAGGGCAGAGTAGAGCAGAGAGTTTCTGTGGCATCATTGGTCTTTGATAAGCAAAATGTGCTAATTGGTTAGGTCATTCTTTTACGCTGGCTAAAGGGTGAACTGTGTACTCAAAGAACCATACATATACTGTGGCCTACATATTCTGACAAAAAACTGTCACCCACTTTTTCATCAATCAGGGTTGTCACCTATGACTTCCTAGGCCTGTAAAATATCCATGATTAAAGTACTACTGCCCTCCAGTGGCCTTTTGTGAGGACAACATCAGTCCAATAGGATGTCAAGGGATTGATATTTGTCACCTGACATGGTCAGTTTTGTTCTTCTCTCTGTTTCCAACCACACTATAAGTTTTGTCTTGTCCCAGCCTGTCACCTGTATACTCAATCACATTTTACTAAATAAGTTCTGAACCTTAAAGAAGCTAAGAAGTTGCAGATGGTGGCAGGACCTGAATGGACCTTAACAAAATGCAATGATGATATAGAAAGTTCACTGACTAATGCTAATCTGACTCAATGCCAGATGTTAGCCTTTAATCTGTTCCATTAAACAGGAGTCTATTGTTAGAAGTTCACGGTAATCTTGAGAATAAGAGTGTGTGTCTTGTGACATTTCATCAAGAGGCCATCTCCTTGTACAACAAAATCACTGTTGCATGTCGGTTGCATAAAGCAGAGCCTTTTTCTCTAATCAGTTTCACCTTGCTTGACCCGCAGCAAATAAAAAGACCCTCAATGTGTATTTCTATAGATATATTAGGCTAAATGAAGTACAGCTTCTATAAAGAGAGTCAAACCCAACTAACCCCACCTTTCAAAATGAAGCAAAACAAAACAGAAGTATATAGAATATACCTATAAATTATCAATTGCCAAACATTTCTTTGTTACATTACTTCTTCCTTTAGGGACTTGTGATGAAAAAAAAATTGCTTTTTGCAGCCTTAACATCTCTATGCTGGAATGACCTACCCCTTGACTCAGTTGCACTGAATCAATCACACACACAAAAAAAGAATCATTAATCAATTAAATTAAACACAACTGAATTTGAGCATTGGCCCAGTACAAATTGAAATAATGCAAAAGAAAAAAAAAACACACCATTGAAATTAAAACTTTGACACACTGCTTCTCTACAAGACCAGGGCCATAAGATAAGATAATGATTGACCAGACTTAGCTGATATTGCACAAGAGTTTTTCACAAGTCACAAACAATACAACTGGTATTGTCTTTTGGAGCCTTTGGGGTTTTTTTTTTTTTTGGTTTTTTTTGTGTGTGTGTGTGTGGGGGGGGGTCTGGACAATTGGCTGCTTTGTACAGCTGTGCAGGTGATCAACCTCAACCACATCAGTTAATAATATTAATACAATATATTATTAATAAGACCTTGAAAGGTGTGCTTCTGTTTAGGGAACAGCTTCTCTTACTGACAATTGTTCTATCAATACAAAAAGTGTATTAGAATGGGATGAATATAAATACCAGTTCTGTTGCATTGCTCATACAGGCACCTCTCCATTGTTTTAAGCCAGACTTATAAAGTTTCATCCAGTCGTCATCCATAAATAACACAAGGTCTAAAGTGTCAATATCACAGTATGTAGCGTGTGTGTTATTAAAGATAACAATAACATCAATATCACCACCAGCTTCCCCCAACCCCTCTCCTCTTCCCACCAGGAGTCTGATGTCATGGGAGGAGTTTGCGTTGGGACCCACAAAACTTTTGCTTGTGCTCGTCTCAACGCCACGCCTCTGTGGAGCGTTTTCCTCCGCGCGTTGATTTCATACCAAACTCATACTTGGCATTCCGCCTTTTTTTGTGTCAAACAGGATCATTTTTACAGAGAAATAACTGACGGTTCAGATAGAAAAGCCGTGGCGGAAACAACGGCATAAGGAGAGGAGTGTGTTCCCGGGAGAGCAGGGGCAGGAAAGCCGTTGTAAGGTGAGTGCGCTCCCGGATAGTTTCTTTGTTGTGTGTGCAGCAACTTTCACGCCGCAGCAGCTGCTTCGCTTCGTGTACGCTCGAAGTTTTGGGATTTTTGACATATTTCGCATTTTCCCGCTGCCACTATGCTGATTCAGTGCCTCGTGTGTTTAGCAGGGAGTTCCTCTTTTATTTACTCAGCCACTCGTGCTGCAATTCAAGTGACTTTCTAGGCGTCTCTCGGAGTTACTTAGGAGTTTTTTTTGAGGTATTATTAGCCCGCAAGCTAACCAACTAGCATGTTAGCTCGAGTGGGTTAGCGCTGACCTGTCTGTAACATATATCCACCCAAGGACAGAAAATAGCATCTCTCCTGACACTTTAAAGTCTTTGAAGAGATGTTTTTACACTAGCGGGCCCTGTTAGAGGGAAGTTTTTCTTGTTTCCACTTCGGAGCTAAAGGCAGATTTTGCCAACTCACACACAGTTAGCCAAACGTCTCCCAACCGTTGAATGTGATTTCATTTTCCCCGTTGTACGTGCTAGCAGATATTGTGAAAGTTTCTCCAGCATGTGAGACTGGTTTTGCGGGTTCAACAGAAGTCATTGAAGAAATGCATAAATAACACCCTTGTTCCTCCACAACACAATTAGTCTGACTGAATTATCAAAGTGGTGTGAGACGCGACCTTTTAAGTTCACGTCAAGTTAATCCAGTGCTGAAGAGCCTGATAGCTTTGCTGTCAAAGGTCCACACTGATACTGGCAGTATTCAAATGCAGGGTGAAATCTGAAAGTGCTATGATGAAATCAGGTTTAGTTAATCACAGTGTCACTGTTTTTTTTTTTTCTTCGCCGTTGGAGTAAAGGACAGCCCATAATGTGCATGTGTCTTGTCGGTGTTTGCTGAGCTCATAGCTTTATTTAGCTCAAAGCTCCACGAACCCCTCAGCGGCACTAAACACCTGACCTTTTGGCCACTGGGGGCTGTGTTGAAAATGGCAGACCTGCATCTGACTTGGCTGAACTATGTCCTAACCAACATTTACCATAAGCCTCCTCAGTGACAAAGCTGTGGTAATGATGCCTCAGTTGAACTCACAATTTCCCTGAATCCTGGCCAAATTCCTCCGAAGTAATCTTACAGTCTGTCTGGATATGCATTTCCCAGCCACTTTATAGCATCACACATGCAGTGTAATCCAGTCCTATCAATAGACCATATGTTCATGTTTTGGTCAAGGTTTCTGAAAGAATCAAGTCACCTCAACTTTGTTTTTTATTCAGGTAATAGGAATTGTACTGGGCTGCATTAATATGTTACACTGCAATTATGATACAGAAATGTGTCTGTAACATGTTTTTGATGTGGCTACACAACATTTAAAAGGGATGTGGTCAATTTCATCACTACCACAAACCTCAACAATGTGCCTTGTCAATCTAGACATTACTGTATTTCCTGAGGTGGACTTTGTGACTCAGTTGTATTGTAGTGAGTTACATTTTACGTATGTACGATAAGTGACCACAGAGTGCACAGAAGTGTGCTATTTACTGTTAACAAATATATCAGTTGCATCAGTGTTTGAGTTAACTCAAGTGATTTAATCAAAGTTAACTTGTGTTTTGTTGACACTGGCTTTACTCGTTAATTGTTTGTGGACCCACAAGAATAATTGCTAAATGAACCTTTCTTCAACTTATTACACTGTTACTATAATTATTACATCTTTTGTAGACACTTTTTTTGGGTTAAGTATTTCCATCTCCGAACATATAAGGGCTGATTAGAATCCTGAAGATGTGCAAGTGTCAACTACAAGGACGACAGATATTAAACATTAAATAATACTTCCAAATGAAGAAAATCATCCCCTTTTTTCTGAGGGAAATATAGTGGTCATAAAATAACATTGGTGAACTGTGATTTGCTGATCTTTCCAAAGTCAGGCCAAAGCATATAAAATCATAAAAGCAAAAGTAACGTTGACAGTTTAGTCTCCATAAACTCAATAACTCATTGGAAAATAATTTTAAGTGTCAGTAAAAGAAATTATTCACCTAACATCAAAACATGGGGTGATAATCAGAAAGCACAAAGAACGCTGACATCAGTTAGTATCAGTTTTTCCTCCTGTTCTCTGGTGGCCTCCCTTTGCTGCTGGTGGAGTTAACATCCAGCAAGTACCACTGGTAGAAAGAGGAGGGGCTGGTATGTCTCAGCCAGTGGTTAGGTTCACAGCAATTTCTCAGTTTTTTTTTAGCATTGTCAAAAACTAAGATAATCAGTCAGACTACACAGCGTTTAAGCTTTTTCCAAACAGTTTTGATGTAAGCTTAAAGAGCATGATGTGGTTGTGTGTGTTAACTTAGCTTTTCTATGCACTTGTTGAACAGGTGGTTTGATAAAGTTGTTACACTTTTTCTTTACACTTTATCTGTACTTCATATAATGTCCATCACACCCTCTCTGCCCTGTTGCTACTCTGTGTGTGGAGCATACAGTGAAGCAACATGACTACAAATAATACAATATAAAATAGATATGTGGTGGTTAATGTTTATGATATAGTGCTGGCTGCTACAAAAAAAAAAATCAGTGTATAGGAAATGATGCATTGATTGCTTACAGCGACTGATCGCGGCAGCCCCAGAGACAACATCCTCTGAGGGGCTGCCATCCCACACAATACTTTGAAGGCTGACACATTTCCTCCGCTTGAATATCAAAATGTTCTTTTGAGCTTTGCTCTTTCCTAACCATCTCACCAGTGCTCGTCAAATCCCTATGGCAACAGCACAGTCCCGTCAGCAGTGATTGAAACTGGGAAGGCCCTGTGCAGAGAGTGTCCAATAAGCCCACCACAGCAGGGGAAGCTCAGTGACCACACTGATCCTCTGTGGTTCTCCTGTGGCCGGGACCATGTTAGCCACACTCTGGAAAACATTACACACCAAGCAGCACTCATGTTGCATATGTGTGCCTGTCTTTGAGGAGAGTTGGAGCATCTTCAACAATAGCAAAAGAATGTGTAATTTCCTCATGTGGCCTAGGCAGGCAAGATTGCGGGCTTCTGGGAAGTCTATATGGCTCAAGTGTTGCCTTTTGAGCTGGTTTCTGTAAAACGCTTAGCTGAGTAAAACGATTAACCAGTCTCACCATCCCTAACTATAGTCAATTTGTCATCTATCGTCTTCCATCTGCTGGTGTAGCCTGGTGAGCTAGACCAACTGCAAGTGTCTTCATTGACCTTGGCCAGTGTCTCATACATTTACAACCTCTTAATGTTTTTCCATTTTGTTTGTCAGGTCTTTAACCCTGGATGCCACAGCTATTAATATACTCTACCCATGGAACCTGTAAACAACTTCAGATGAATCTGATCTTGCTCTGTGTTAAGTGTGGAGACATTTGAAGTCCAACAAATCTGTCACCATTCTCAACAGCCGCAAAGTTAATCCTGGTCCCGTCTGTCCATCACAGTGTGTGATGTAGATTAGTAAAACAAAGTTCAGGGCCACCCTGGAGTTGAATTACTTGCCTTGCATTGGTACACCTTCTTATAAAACACATACTTGTTTTAATTTGTGAGCATAGGATGCCATAATATCCTTCTGTTGTGACTAATTGGTCTTCATTACTAATACTGGTGAAAGTAACAAGTTCTTTCCTAAAGCTGTGATAACATTATCTATATCATAAAGTTAGATTTATAATTGTATTTGATATGCAGGGTTACAAACTAGAGCTGCAAGAATCTATAACTTTAATCAGTGACGTTACAGATCAACTTTTTGAACAGTGAAGATTTTTGAAATGACCACGGTGAATATGGTACAGCAGAACAGCCTAAACTGAGTGGGTGTGGCCATCAACAAGGCCAGTTCTTGATTTTATTTCTTTGGGAAACCCCTTGCCCCTGTCTCCAGCTTTTAATACTTTGCCATGATTTTTTTTTTTTTTTAATCCAGTCTTAATTCAAACCATATTTTGTAACTTCAGTCCATGTGCGGTTCATGTCTGTCAGAGCTCATTGATACTATGGCAGTTTAATATGGAGTTTCAGTACCCATTGCTGCACATAACACAAATTATTGGGGCACGCTGTTGCTGCCTGATAAAACTGTTTACTAAGAACATTGTTGCATTATTTGAGCCTCTCTGCGTTTTAGAGGATTAGTCAAAACAAAAAAAATTACTTGACGTTAAACAACCGATCGTCAGTCTGGTCAGGCTTGTTTGGCGGGCTGGAGTTTGCTAAATTGCTGTCAGTTCAATAGTATGTAAGACTTTTAAATGACGGAGTGGCCTACATAAAGTTTTATTTGTCTTTTTACAGAATAGCATAGTATCACTTCTCCGTATTGACCGATATGCAAGTTGAGGTATCGTGATAGTGAGAAGGAAAAAACGGGCATTGGAACATCTCTTGTCCTGATGCAGTCATACAGGATTATTCTCTGTCTCGCACTGTGTTCCCCCAAAGAATGTCATCTGGCGTTGCCATCCCTGCACACAAGGCAATCGTGGTGGAACAAGCTACCAAACTCAGAGCAGGGACATCTCTCCACATCTCTCAAGAATCTCGAGTCATCTCTTCCTTGATCACCTCCTTTCTTAACTCCATTTATATGGTCAACTAGCACTTACTATGAATTTTCAAAGCACTTATTTACCTGATCTCCTTCCACTTTGCCTTATTTCATCCAACCAGATCACCTATTTTCAATATTGTATATTGTAGTCCTGCCCTCCCACCTTGTTCAGCGCACCAGCACCTGACATACCAAAGTCAAAACATGGCGGCTTTGTGGAAAGTGTGTAAGACTGATATAATGCACACCATTTGCAGTTCATGCCAAAATGTTGTGTGTGTAGGGGTGTGTATTGGTGAGATTTAGTAAATGTCTCAAACCTCAAAAATCCATTTGGACTATACGCTTTAAGGTTTGTATATTCTGCGTAAATAGATCCCTTCAGATGGAATGTATTTTTAAAACATCCAGGTGACAGCAGCATTAATTTCTTAAACCCTACTGATTGCAATTCCTTTTTTGTCTAAATTCATCAGCTATCAAAACAAATACTGCTTTGCTTTCCCACCATGGCAGATATTTTTATCTAATGCATTTTTAATGTGGACGAAAGCATTAAGACTGGAGTTTAGAAAAAGACCTGTCATTAGGATTTTTTCAGGTTTTGTTGATGCTCCATATTGTAATTTTCTCACGTATGTTTTATTTTGGGGGGCTTTTTGGCCTTTAATTGATAGGACAGCTGTAGAAAGACAGGAAATGGGGAGACAGAGAGGGGGAATGACATGCAGCAATACAGACATGCAGACATGCAGGGTGGAATTGAACCAGGGCTGCTGCGGCGAGGACTATAGCCTCTGTGTATGGGGCGCCTACTCTACCCACTGAGCTTAAGAATGCCCCCTCAGTTATTTTTCATATGTATATCATTTATTACTTTCCATCAAAAATCGCCAGCCAAAAAAAAAAGAAATAGTAACGTGTCATCATAAATGTGTCATTGTTGTAAGTCTCTATTAAGAGAGAGTTATTTGAAATATATTGTCCTTCGTGTTCAAGGTGTGTTGTGGCTGGAGCCGTCATCATTGCGTCGGAGTGGAGTTGCCGTGGCAGCCCTGACGGGGCGCAGGAGGAGGGAGGCAATGGAGAGGGACTGGGCGATGGTGGAGATCGTGGATTGGACGGTGACCCTGAGGGAGTGTGGAGTACAGACATTGAGCAGAGCTTTCAGGAAGCTCTGGCCATCTACCCTCCCTGCGGCAGGAGGAAGATCATACTTTCTGACGAGGGGAAGATGTATGGTGAGGAACGCAACGTATTTCTGTCCTGTTGCATTTGTTGTCATTCAGCAGTCTTATTGTCTCCTTTTGCATCGAGTCTCTTTCTGCAATATCTAATCCGAAGGCCAAAGCTGAAGTCTATATGTCTGTGCTGATTGCATGCTAAGACTGAACATAAGGGGAGTAGTTGTTTGTGAGGAGCTTTGACCAAACACTGTCACAGAACAAACTAAAATATTTTGCAGCAATCACTCACAGTTCCAGTTCTCATTGTACACTGTATGCAGCATATTTCATATTATAAATTACTCAGATTCCACTGTACAAATTGAGGTTATATGGTTATACCACAATTGCAGAAGCAGAAAATAGATTCATAAAGAAATCCCCAGAATGTAAAGCCACATAACACTAGGTTAGGTCGTTAGGTGTGTATGGTGATACTGATTAGTAATAACTTATAAGCACGAGGGCCAATAGTCAATATCCCATCTGTGCACACTTACTGTCTCTTCAACTTCCCAGAATGATACAGTATTAAACTGAAACTTTATTCCTGATGTTGTTTGGCTCCCCAAGAAGCCACCACAAAGCCCTGCTGTGTGCACTTTGGAAGCTAGTGGTTTATTGATTCCTCCTGTAAAGGTCTCTTGGTTTGTACCCAGGTGATCTGTTTGCAGCAATTTTGGGAGAGGTCATCGGGCAGCCAGCCGCAGCAGAGCGATTAGACAGTGAGGTCAGAGGAGAGAACAGACATTTAGACAACCAAGACCTGGCATTTCAAGCCAGGTTAAGATTAACATGCTGGCATCGCACAGTTGCACAGTATCTGCCAACCGACTGGTTCATATTTGTCGAACCGCTACTATAGTGCTTGCACTCATGAAATGTGACCTCTGTTGTTTTTAGTAGGATCTTTCATGATGCTGACTTTGAGCAGCGCTTTGATGTGTTATGACCATTTCTTCCTACTTTATTGAAGGGCTTGGCTGGTGCCCAACATTCCCAGCATTTTTTTTATTTTTTTGGCCGAGAGTTGGCATTCCTGCGTGCAGCAATCTGTGTCATGCATTTGTGTATGTGTGAGGGTCTGTTGAGAGGCAAACGGGATATGTGATCCTGCGTGACAGAAAGGGAAAGTTTGTTTGAGCGTTGCAGGATTTTCTCCTTTTGTGGAAATGTGGGCTCACTGTGTTGACCACCCCCACTTCCCTCTCAATAAACAAGAATAGTCCCACTGGTACACACAGTCACACATTGGAAAGCGAAACTGACACTTAGAACATAATACCCATGCTCCTGTTAACCCACCAGTTTCCCATTTTCAAACCAGTATGTAAGACGACACCCACAAACTTCTCAGTCACTCCCTACTCACACAATCTACTGGGAAACTTTAAATAACCCCCTGTTTATAGTTTTTTTGTTTTTGTTAAGTTTGTTGTGATTTGTGTAACACGGTTAGTTTGCTTTTAGAAATGCATGGGCAATCATTTGGAACACTCTAATCACATCAATCAATTATATTATATATTATATATCTACTAAAAGCAGAGCACAGATATTCATAGCAACATTTAAATTACTGTATACTCTATATGTACATTGTGCCTTCTAATAGCATATCTGCTTCTACTCAGGTGACAGATGTTATAGAAACGTTGCTGGCAGTTTGCCAGAGGCCTGTGTACAGACGAATGAATAGAAGTCTTTTTCAAACATGAAGCCAACTCTAGAAGTTGGCCACGCATTTATGCAGTACTGTTCATGTCTGCAAGCGTTTCATCATGTAGATAGATGTAGATATTGCAGTCAAGCAATAGAAGTCATTAAGTACTGATATCATTTAGCTGGAACAATAAACTTCAGTTTCAGTTCATGCACTAAGAAATGACAGCATTTAAACTATTAGGATTATATAATCCCCGACTGTACTTAATTCTCTAAAACATTAACATCTTAAAAACTTTTTCATCTGGCACAAATTGGACTGTGTATGTAGACTGCTGGACTTCATATGACTTATTTATTTTGAGCAGTTTTAGTTTGAATAGTTTAAAAATTTCAGACTGTGTTCAGGCTATTGTGAAAAAACCTGTTTCCATTTCCATTTCAACAACAACGGACAACTTCAAATAAATGTTTGTTTATTTAAAACCAGCCTACTTCACTGTGGTGAATTGGTTGTTATCATGAATGAAATATCCAACTTAGCATTGAACTCTGTCTCTGTACTGTCTTTGCTCTCAGTCATATGTTACTAGCATGATGTCACCCTGGATTATAGTTTCAAGCACGCGTTTCCAAATTAGGATCATCAGCAGAGGGGTCGTTTGCTCTTGCACTCAAAGGTTGAGACGCATTGAACAAAGGCTACTTGTTGAAATAATATTTTAGTGACACCAGTAAAGTCACTGACTCACTGTTAAATTAACTTTTATTAACTCCCACAACAAATAGGTGAGAGTGCAGTGAGAGTTTGTTTCAGCACTTAAGCCATTTCTGTCTGGGCTGTCTGAAGTGGTGTTGTATGTGGTTTCATTAAATTATAAAAGGATTCAAGAATTTCTGTCCCCCATACACATGTGGTGGGAGATGCAAGAGCATCACCGACCTATTCTTAGAAAAATTTTGTTTTAGAACAGTCATAATTTGCTTGTTTTGGTAGATATCTTTAGACTTTCTCCATGTGTCCACCTCTTTAAATCACACCCCTAGGGATTAATCACTTACCTGTGAGAACTGCACTGAATGATTCTCTGAAGAACCAATTCAGGACTAAAAATCACTCTACCTGATGAGAAAAGTAACACATTTAACAACCAATTCAGTTAAACTTGTAGCAAAGTGAGCTCTCTTTAATAGTATTTTAAGTCAAAAGAAATTTGCTAAAATTTATTTAAAATCAGTGTAAAACTTCACTTTGGTCTGTAACTTTATTTCTAGCTTTTTGATAAATAGAAGCTTAGCGAAAAAAAACGTAGTAAATCAAGTTTTGGAGGAATTGTAGTTGAATTTGCCCATTTACTGGCAGTATTAATGCAAACTGGGACAAAAACAGGCTCATTCATCTTGAAAAATGCTAATTTGGCATTGGCTCTGCTTTCTGAATGGATCACTCTCAGTATCCCCTAAATGAAATATGTCACTACTAAAATGTTAGGAGTTATATCTTATTTTTATCTTGCTGATTTTATTTTGTAACTCCATTAAATAAGTGCCTGCATTTTGTTGTTGACTCCAAAATGTAAAGTAGATAACAGAATAATAAAAGGAAGTTCATCTTATAATACACTATTTCCTAACTTCCCATCCCACTGGTATCCTCTCATGTTGAGGTGTAAATTAGGCGCTCGGCAGCAAATCTGTTGAGTTCTTATGAAAAAGCCTTTAGCCTTTTGTGGTGTGGTGCTAGGCTGCAGGAAAGTGCATGTGTCCTGTTTTGGGAATTGGAGCAGACTGCTGTGTCTGAGTCAGCCCCTTTTGTTGATTTTTGGGGAAATCTGTGTTCTGGTAACTTCACATTGCTGATGTGACTCAGCCTGATGTGCCCTGAGTCCCGACAGCCTCGCACCACTTCCCAGAAAGCATGATGGTGATGGTGATGATGTTAGTGCACATGTATATGTGAATAATTGATTACAGTAATGGAATCAGTACGTAAGGTTTTATTTTATCACCTTTATCTTGAACTTCTCTCTTTAGGTTTTTGCAGCAGAGTGAATCAAAGGTTACTCACCAGTTGCTATTGTAGACAAATGGGTCATCAGGTGTGGGATGGGGATGGGGGAGGCAGAGAGAGAAGGGCTGACCACGCAGTCTGTACTGACCGCAAGTTGGAAATCCGTTAACTATATGATGACTGCTCCTCTCTTTTTACCCTCAATTCCCATCGCTTGTCCATCTGCTTAGGAGCACAGCCAGAAAGCAAGGCCAAGTCCAACTTGAAATTAACACAGGCTGTCTGTAATGGGAATTTCATACAGCCACATAATTGAAAGCTTGCGTGTCTGTGTGTGTGTGTGTGTCTGTGTGCGTGTGTATGTGTCTGTGTGTCTGTGTGTGTATGTGTGTGTGCGTGCGTCTGTCTGTGTGACACCTCAGGCTAAACACAGTCACATTAAACTTTCATATTGTCCTGGCTTCATTTCACATGTATTTTGAGGATGGAAAATCATCTTGGTCTTCTCTTTCTTTACACCAAAATTTGATCAGTGAATCCAGTACAACTTAAAAGTTCATGTGAAAACTTTCAGTCCTCAATGTCACTGTGACAGCTTAGCTGAAAAACATGAGGGACTCAAGGTCTTGCCACGTTTGTTATGATTGTATTTAAGAAGATTAACATTGTAAGACATAAACCAAAATAGAGGCTGTCTGGTCTGTACTGCTATACGGTGTAGTGTTGCAGTAGAAGTGAGATCACATTCTGATTATTAAAGTATCACAGCACTGGTCATCACTCCCTTCTAGTTTTAGTGAATAAATGAGCTTGATTGCAGCAGTTAAAGATTAGTGAAATTAAAAGCATGTGGATCTATTTTGTGACTGTACCACAGAGAAAAATAAGAGCATGACCAACTCTGGATGCATGCCAGTGAACAGTGTCCCATATCAGAATCAAACATTTCTTAATTGACTCTAAATGAAAGCTATCATGGTTTTTAACAGTCGTCTTCCTGTTGCCACAGTGGTAACAACTAAGTGTCTTAGACCATTTCTCTAGAAAATTGCACAACTTCATATTTGAATACTGACTCTGTCCAGTTTTAGTTCATCATAAAAATTATAGGGTCTTACACACTGCAAGTCTTGTTTTGCCAACAAAAGGGGGCCAGCAGAAGGGGACTGTTTGCTACTAACTAGGTGTACTGTAATAATGTGGACACTGAGGACAGGCTGTAACAGAGGGCCGACTGAGTTGTTGGTCGAATTTGAGCAGCAGCCATATTCTGTTTCAATGATCTTTAGGAAAATGTTGATCCTCTGTCTCTGTCTCATCCAATGTACAGCCTGCCTGCTGACACCCGTAAATTATCATATAAAAGCTAGAATTCAAATAAGGGCCTCAGGCAAGACCTGCATGAACAAATAAAGAATAATAAAGGAGGTTCTTCTCACTACAACAACTCAAATGACACGTTCAGCTTATTTTACCACAGCACTAATTCAGCAACAGTCATTTCATGCTCACCACTGAGCTGCTTTGAGTATCTCTTTTTTTCAGCATAATATCAAAGGGAATACCGCTTAACCTCTAATGTGAGTGAATCTGTGGAAAGATTTTCTTTTGGTAAAGGGTGAAGTAACATCTGACGTGTCTCTCGCTGTACTGATGGAATTAGTGATGTGGAAATGGATATTATTCAGAATTTCTCAAGACAACAGCAAAATGTGGGGGAAGTTGGGATGGGTTCACATTAAAGGGAGGCCAGAGGAAATGGGAAATAAAAGCCTATCCCAAATAAAGGCCTGGCACTCTGAGCCACTGACACACATAAGGGCCAGTAATAGGAAATGTATGGTATACTGGGTGAATAAAGTCATCTTTGTGAAATGGATCACTAATACTTGCACGTTGTACCAGAGCCCCTCAGTTTCTTACTCTGTGGCACCTTACCAAAAAATGTTTGTGTGTATTTTGGTGGCAGGAAAAATATGTGTGTTTTTACATGTTCCTAACTGATCTTATCTTTTACCTCTTCAAATCCAGGTCGAAATGAGCTGATAGCTCGCTATATCAAGCTACGAACAGGGAAGACACGCACGCGCAAACAGGTATATACAGATGTTTTGAACCCATTTACATGTGTTTAATATAACGGGATCTGAATGGTGTCTACTGATGTTTTCTTTATTTTGTTCACCTTGTGAGTGACACAACTGCAATCTGCAATCAGACTAAGACTATGTGTCATAATAGATTTTTGCACCGTTTTATAAATAAGAACTTTTCATCTTTGTATTTTTATTCAGGATAGAAACCACACATTTGTAATCAGTATAATGACAATAAAGCTGATTCTGTTCTGTTATTATGGACCATGGTTGTTTAAACTGCAAAAAATCATTATGTGTCCAGGTGTCTAGTCACATTCAGGTTCTGGCACGTAAGAGGGTACGAGAATACCAGGCGAGCATCAAGGTGGGTGCCCGCTAATTCAGCTCTCCCTTCTCTCTGTAGTCACATCGCCTCTTCTTTTCCTTTTCTTTTTTCTTTCTTTTTCCTATATCCTGTCTTTCTTCAGGTCTCTAGTCACCTGCAAGTCTTGGCCAAGAGAAAGTCTCGTGAGATTCAGTTTAAGCTGAAGGTACACATGCTAACTGCCTTTGCAATGCTAGCCGCTTCGCTCTGCATGTCCCCCAGATCCAGCTTGACCCACTGAACCAGCAAAGATGTCTCTGTCAGAGCTTATGGCAGGTTCAGACTTCTGTGTCATGGTGTTACAGCTCCTATCTGGTAGGTTATGCCAAAACTGCCCCTCCTGATAAAAGTTAACAATCCTGGGGTACAGGGAATCTGCAGACACCACAAGAACTGCAGTTGGTCTGATTACTCTAGTTGAACTGATCCTCCTACCTTTTCACTGCTCAGGCAGCACACAAGTATTTTTGATTTTATTTTATTATTATAATGCACTGTTGAATCCAGTTATCTGAATCTAATCTGAATCCTTTCAACCCCCTTAAGGGGTTTCATCAGGTTTATCTTTCAATATTACTTCAACTCAAAGATGGTACATCACATTTTATTATTTTTGGTAGCAGCCATATCAACACTCACTGTCTGTACCTACAATTTGAAAATGAGATGACTAGTTAACACCTGTATCTGACTGCATTCAAGCAGTGACGATCCTGATGTAGAACTAATGAATTCAGATAAAACTTGTGATCACACAACAGAGTGATGTTTTTTCATAAACTGAATACAAACACCAGCTGATGAGCTTGTATTAAAGAAGAAAAGAAAGAGAACATCAAAAGGAGGAGGAGTTCATGTCAATTAGCTGCAGTTATTTAATCTACCATTGCTGATGTCTTGTTAAACAACTTCTTTCTTATTGGGTAAGAGATTCAGTCAGTTTAGTTGAAATGAATCAGGTTCCTGGACCCCATCCCTAAATGCATGACATCCATGCTATGTTGTGGTGATGCCACAGTTCCTATACTAACATCTAAGCAAGGAGCACTGGAAAGCCTCAATGAATGGCCTTACTAAGACTCAGGTACATGATCATAATATTGATAGGGCGCTGAGATAGAGTTGTGCGATATGTGTAGCAGTGTAGCAGACTCAGGCTTTGCAAACTCCTTATGTTATCAGACATTTTCTTTGGTGCTTGTAAGCTTTAAAGGCCTCGTTTTGCCTTTGCATTGCTTTTTGGCAGTATTTGAAGTTGTGTGGCTTTGTATTTATGTAATATAATTGGTAATTATAGTTAGAATGCATGACAATAATGTGGACTATTACAGAGTTTGAGGCCTTGGGCAGAGCTGCATGAGAATCAATAGCTGGCATGGTTGGCCTGAGCATGTACATGGCTGTAGTAATGCACATGGAGACCTGCATACACACAAACATGCAAGAAGATTTTAATGAGCCCCCCATTCATGAATTTCAGTTTTCCCCCTTGATATAGTTCTGATTTCGCTCTTAAATGTTTCCCTCAGTTCTTTATATCTTTTCTGTTTAAGCACTTTTCTTGTGGTTTTACCCTACCCTGTGATTAAAAGGCTGTTTGTGACATCATTTTTGCACCAGAGGCATTTAATTTGCTGCTCTCTAATTAACATTTGGAGAGGATCAGTTGTTCAGATTTCCAGGTCAGTATATTATCTGGTATGAATGTCAGCAGTCAGCTTTAAGAGGGCACAGACTAATGGGATGGAACTTCTACTGCTAATGTAAGATCATTTTGAGCTCAGCATGTGGGATGAGGTAGGTTTATAGTTTAGTCACTTCTAGCAGTTGTTAACATGCAGTGTGCAAGGTGTTTTCCACAATTGCCCAACAGTGACTGTGACCTGCTTTCATTTTGTATGTGCTGAAGTTAATTAATATCGTGTTTTTTCTGCCATAGGCCATGAACTTGGTAAGTTTTGGTTACACATCTACAGTTTTCTGCTTCAGGCTTAATGCTTTGTGGTGGGCATCACATTACTTCTAGTCCACAGTGCAGTTCTTCTGCCAGACTCAAAAATCCTGCTCATTACTCTTTTGTTTTTAGTGGCTTTAGTTAAATACTGGTGATGGCTCCAGTTAGCTCTCCTAGCCTGCTAGCGTGGTGCCCCTCCTGCTTTTGGCATCCCCCTGTATCTGCTTTGCACTCTGTCCTGTCTTCCCTCATTACTGCATCATGTTGAAGTAAGTTGGCTGGCTCGCTGTCTAAACTGGCCTTGAAGTTTTTGCTGACTATGTGATAACCAATTTTTTCTGGCGAGGTTTTTCAGGATGGAGCTTTTTCATTGTGTATTACTTTGTCTTTCTCATTTAGGACCAGGTATCCAAAGACAAGGCACTGCAGACGGTAGCCAACCTCTCATCAGCTCAGATTGTGTCTGCGAGTGTAATGAAACCCCAGACTCCCTTCCCTCCACCAGTCAGAGTGAGACACAAACACACAGACAGACACACATCTGTTTTTTTTTTTCTACCTTCTGGGTAAAAGACTGAGTAATACTATCTACCCCCTTTCCCTTCTTTCCTTTGTCTAGTTTTGGCCCGGCCCTGTGCCAGGACAGCCTGGACATTCTCAGGAGTAAGTATCACTGGCAGATGACTCAGTTCTTGTTTGTGAATTCGGAGAAAGTTTTCTTATTAAGTTGTAACAGTTGCTCATTTTTGAGTGTTTATCTTTCTGTTTACAGCATTAAACCTTTTGCACAGCCACCATACACTACAGTACCAGCCCCTGTCCCTGCACCTATCAGTAAGTATGAACGCCAGCCAGCTAATTTGACTAATTGCTATGCTAATTGTCACGTTCATTGTGTTTTCCTGGGTTGAATGTTTGGCAGGTTATGAGCCCCTCCCACCACCTCGCCCTGCAGCTATAGCAGCTCCTGTATGGCAAGACAGAACCATTGCCTCATCAAAACTACGGCTACTGGAGTACTCTGCTTTTATGGAGACGCAGAGAGACAGAGAAACGGTACAGACATCATTTTTAATGAAAAATTGTTGATGTAAAAAAAAATTGCTTCCACCTTTTGCCCTACTCCTATCTTTCCTCTTCTCTTCCAACAGTACAAACATCTTTTTGTACACATTGGCCCATCGAACCCAAGTTACAGCGATCCTGTGCTGGAGTCCATCGATGTGAGGCAGATTTATGACAAGTTCTCTGAGAAGAAGGGAGGCCTGAAGGAGCTGTATGAAAAAGGGCCACACAATGCATTCTTCCTTGTCAAGTTCTGGGTCAGTACACAAAACTACAGTCCCCACAGAGATGAGATTTTTTGACCGATTATTTTGTCACGGGAATTAAGAAAATTTGATAAATCATCACAAGAAGACAGGGGCTCATGGGGTAATGGTGCAACAATTTTATTTCATTCATTGCACCATGGATAGTTGGTAGAGAAAGTGTTTGTTTACATTTAGAGGTCCTAACCTACTACACCACATGGGGGAAGCAAAGCTCACGTGATGCTAAAGCAATGATTTTAACAGGAAAGTGATGATGTGTATGACGATTAAGTTGTTTTTTGTGTTGCTTAGAGCATGTTATTTGATCTACATGTGTAGAGTCACAGAAAAATTTTATATTTGCCTGAGAAGCCATATTAGTAATGTTGAGTGATATGTGTATTCGGATACATTTGTGTGTGATTAGTGCAGTAGTCTGTGGTAGTGGCTTTTTCTCATCATTTTCTAGTCTCTTCACTCTGTTCTCACATTAACTCTCTGTTCATCTTTTGTGTTTTTTCGGTCCCCAGGCTGACCTGAGCAGTGACATTGAGGAGGGTTCTGGTGCCTTTTATGGTGTGAGCAGCCAGTACAGTGGAGCAGAAAACATCACAATCAGTGTTTCAACAAAGGTCTGCTCCTTTGGTAAACAGGTAGTGGAGAAGGTTGAGGTGAGAAAATCAACTTAGTATTTAGATATATAAAATATGTCGGTGTTTCATATAGGGTAATGTCAATATGAGTTTTAATGGAGCCACATGATTCCTCCCCATCCAGACAGAGTATGCACATTTGGAAGGAGGAAAGTACGTGTTCCGCATCCATCGTTCTCCCATGTGCGAATACATGATCAACTTCATCCACAAACTCAAACACCTGCCAGAGAAATACATGATGAACAGTGTACTGGAGAACTTCACCATACTACAGGTGTGTATGTGTGTGGGTGAGAGAGTTAACTATATGATCATTAACTTACCTTGACTAGCTGTGATGTAATACCTCCTCACAGAGAGGAGATGTGGGGTTAAAATCAACTATAATAAAAACTGAGCTGTAGCTATTTCATTGAAAATATCTTTGAGCCAAGATTTTGTAAACATTGTTTTACAATTTTTTTTAGCAGAGATATATTTGTATATATATTGATATATATTAGTTGTTTCCAGTGTTTAGCTAAAATAAATAATATGGCTGAACCATCTCATTAGATTACACTTGATTGACATTTGATCAGAGTTATTTTATCTCTAGACTTGTGTCTGTACATATGTTATTTATTATTGACTCTCCGCCATATGTTTCTCTCCTGTCTTTTGCTAGGTGGTGTCCAACAGGGAAACTCAGGAGACTCTGCTGTGCATTGCCTTTGTGTTTGAAGTATCCACTAGCGAGCACGGAGCACAGTACCATGTTTATCGACTAGTTAACGACTAGCAGCACGATGTGTGCCTGCAGAGACTCTCCACAGACTTTGTGATGCATAGAGCAAAAACACTATTTCCAGCTCAAACACACACAAACCCCACTCCTCTACTCTAAATGCACTTGTTTTAGCAGACCAACAGTCCCACCGCAGTCACACCTGTTGTTTAATGTGTATGCATTTCTATTGCTGCACACCAGACCCACATGAAAGTGATTGTGCACAATTATCAATGCCAAACTCAAAATGTTACAATTCATGGCATGTGCGTTTCTTTTTACAGAGAAATTTTATTCACTGACAAAAATATATTATCAAAAAAAAAAACATAATAAAAGAAACAAGCAATAGGTCTAAGAATATTAAATGAAGTTTAATAGATGATATTCTTCCATCCTATACAATGAGGATGTATCTGTGATGCACGAAAAAATAGGTCTTACTCATTTCTAGACAGTTTTTCATGCACACATTTTTAAATCATAGGTGTGACTGGTGTGAGACGAGTTTGAATATAGGTTGGAAAACAATCCATTTAATCAGTGTTAATGTAACTCTGCCACCATAACTTTTTTTTCTTCTACAGTTTGTATTGTCTCTGTAAGGTAGGAATTGAATGAGCCTGTAATGGTGTATCTTCTATCACTGCTTTAAGTGGAGTCGTGACCCTCAGTTAGTTTGATCAAAACTCTGAAGGATCATATGACACAAAGAATGGTTGTGCCTCTTCTCAGAATATAATGCACTACATGTAAAGACATACCAGTCGTATTTATATTTGAAACACAGTGTCACAAGTGTAAAGAGAGCCTTCATTTTAGGTGTTTTTGTTGCTTAAAGGTCTCCAGTGGTATGTTGTGTGGTTGGAAAAAGATTTGTGCTCAAATCTCAAGGAGGTGTTGAAAAGTTTGACTCACTTGTCTTTTGGAAACAACAAAATGGTTCACACAGTTTCAGATTCAGTTCACACTTGGGTGTCAGCAGCATTTTGAGAGAGAATTACCTTTACTGTTCATTAGACACGATACTGTTTTTACTCCAACTGTGTGGGCTTGCTGCAGTATTTCTACCTCCACGTGAGTTGGGATGAGAATGTGCTTTGGTTCATAAAGCCTTAACCTGAGGAGCACTGATGTATAGGATGTGTACACTACACTTGCAATGGTACTGTTTTATAAGCCAAAACTAGGTAAAAGACTTGTTTTTGTAAAGATGAACTTTGATCTCTTTTGTATTTTACCAGGACAGCTAGACGTGTTACACTAAACATCATAAATGATGGCTGTTTCAGTTTATTTTTCTTTTTGATGTATGCAATGTCTGGTACAGACCACGCTAAGGATACCCATACCACACTTGAGTAGATTTTTGCCTGATAACACTAACATACTATCCAACTGACACTTGCTTTTTTTCTTTTGTTCTATGTAATGGTTTTGATTTCTGGTACACATGGATACCAGCATTTTTTAATGGTAAAATGGTAAAAAAAAAAAAAAAAAAAAAACTTACTTGATGCAATCACGCCCTCTCCTGACGGGATCATGTTAAACCACGTGGAAAGTAAGGATTTGTCGTTTGACCATGTATCATGAAAGTAAGAGCCACCTGGCTCGGTTTAAGATAAGATCTTCATTTAATATTCACTGTGTGGTTGGCCAAAAGTGTTTTATTTTATTATTTCTTTCCTATCTGTGTACTCTGGTTGGCTGTGCCTCATCACTCCTTTGGTCAAGGCTGCTCAGTGAATTAAAAATGTGCCTTCATGCTGTACCAATAAAATCACAAGGTTTGCAGAATCATGTAGCCTTTAGAGTCTTGATAGTTACATTTAGACTGTTTCATGAGGCAGGAAATCATAAATAATAAAATGTAAAAATTGAAATTTTTCACTAGAATTTCTAATAGAAAATTTCGCAAGATTAAGAATTTTAATTTTGCAAAGTTCTTGCATAGATACTTGTCTAGACAATATTTAACATTTATCTTGCAATGTTATTTTTTATCTTTTACCAGGAAATATTTGTATTAGTACTGCATCATTTTAGTACTGTTACCATAAAAATATCCAGGCCTAATCCTGATCCTTAAACCTTCAGTGACACCCCACTTCTATGATCTCAATTTAAAAGTCAAGATCAAGGTAATCTTTATAGCCACAGCAAGCAAAACCAAAATCAATACATATACCAAGCACATCATTAATATACAATTGATATCATCAACACCATTCATTAAAAACACCACCGGAAAACAGGGTCAAATTAAGTTTTACATCTATTTGTCCTGTATTTTGGCAATTTGATTTATCTTACTGTGTCATTACTGTTCACCTCCAAGTTTGATACTATTGATATTTTAGTTCTTATTTAATCTGCCAGGTGGTGCTGTCGCTTCATTTTTTGCCACTGCAGTAATGATGGATGTAATCATGTGATTTGAAAGTGATGAGATGCATCCAAAGCACTGTCATGTAGAGGCCTCACCCTCCCCACATACTGTGTGTGTGCGCGTGCGCACATGTGTGTCAAACTGGCAGCGTGCCTGTCATTCACTTTAATACATGTCTTCCCTTCAGTTGTGCAACAGTTTTCGTTTTGTGCTCACATAACACCCATATGTTAGCACAGATCGTTGACATGTACTTGTGAAATCAAACAGTACTGTAATGTGATCAAATACAAGTTGAGAGGAGGTCAACTGCACTTAGAGATAAACAAACACATTTTATCTCATCCAACAACAAAGTTGTTCAGTTCTGTTGTTATGACACCTTAATGTTGACTACGTTGTACAGATAATATCTGTTAGTAGAAGTCAATGAGAAAACTATCAAGTAATCTTCTACATTTAAGGTTTTATACGACATGTTCATGGAGTGTAACCACGTTGCAGGGAGAAGACACTTATTAGAAAAGTGACAGATTGATTGACGACATACTATGCATACCATTGAAACGCTGTGTGCTGAGGGCAGAGGTTGGTAGTTATCAGCAGTAAAGCTTCTGCTATCTCACCAGTATGTATGTATTTTGACACAGGTTTGATATCCAGTTGTATAACTCCACTTTAAGCCTACAGAAATGCAATCGATACACTATACGAGGCCTGTGGGTGTCTATGCTTGTAAATTAACCTTAACGAGCAACAGTTCTGAGGATCTTTCAGGATCACAATTATGCATATATAACATATGACATATCTTTTGGCATCCCTCCGAGACATACATGTTGAGTGATGAGCTGTTTTCACAAGTTGACACACGTTCTAAGCAGTTCACATTCCCTTCATGTGCAGGGGACTGCATTGTCACATAAAGGGACCTTTTGCTTGGGGTTTTGTGCCATTTTCAACAAAGTGAGGAAAGAGTCTTTTTCAAAAATTGAAAACTTGACCATATTGGCCAAGCAAGCATGTCAAGTTTAGTTTATATTGCTTTAATAACTGCAAACTATGTGGCAAAGCTTTGGACTGATACTTGTATGTATGTCAGACTGTCCCCAGTGTAACTTTGTCAAGGTTATACACAACCTGTTTGCCTCCAATATTTCTCTCACTCTCGCGGTTCTTTTGTTTACAGACCTTAGTCAGAGTTTTATCTGTCTGTGACAGCTCCATGCATGTTGCCAATACTCTGAGCGGTGACACACAAGGCCCTGAGGTAGGGTGTGGTCCTTACACTTTTATGTGCAAAGATTTCACTCATATGTTTAACAGGATGTCCTTGGCTTTCTTCCAGCTTGAGTAAGTCCAAGAAATGAAAGACATAGCAAACTCATAACTCATTTGGGTCATCTAACCCTAACCCGGCGAATCTGATCAAACTAACAGCCCTGTCCTGGGCCCAAAATCACTACATGGATGGATCACTTCATTGAACAAACTCTGACTCATGAGTCATGACTTTCTTCCTCCCTCTCTTTCTCTCTTGTAGGAAATACCAAGAGGGAATGGATTTAGCTGCTCCCACTTTGGCTCACCGCGGTCATTATCATTAACACACAGACATGTATCTCACCGGTGCTTTGCTCATGACATGATTTTAACAGCTTGCAGAGTTGAAGTTAAGGGTGTGGTGGGAAAACATCACCTGAAAAAACTTAGCCAAAACAATCCGGTTGTGCAGAGAACATGGACTCATATTAGCTCCTCCTCTTCCCTTCTCTGTTCCCCCTTTCTTTTCCTTTAATCTCACTCATCCTTTTCCCTCCCTCTCTGATTACTCCCCTTTATTCTTTGCTCCCATCTCAAGTTGACTTCATGCCCTGACCTGTCTCTCCTTTGTGCTCAGCATTTGATCATAAAAGGTCAGCCAGCTTAAATATAAGAAACAAAACTAGAACAAAACCATCTTTGATATTTGTGCATGTATGCATGCATCTGTATGCTGTTGTTCTGTATGCATCCAGATGTGTCTGTGTCGGTGAGATTTTTCTTTCTTTTCCCCCTTTCTTTGCATATTTTTTTGATGGTTATCTTATTGGACATTTTTTTCTTTAAATATCAAATCAATATCATAGAAAGCTTTTAATCATACTCATACTAAGTTGGTAACTCTAAAATTATAAGACGACATATTACATCTATAAAGTTCAGTTAACTACAGTAGGCCCAATAAAGCCATTATGAAATGTTATATCTTCTTGGAAAGTAGCATTTGAATATTGCAGCTAATTTCAACTAAGCTATTAACACATGCTGTTGGGGTTTTTTTCATCTAATTTATGAGCCTTATTTTTGAAGCTATTGAACATGCTGAACATGATCTTAAATACTTGACTAACTTCTTTACTCTGTTCTTGTGAAATTTGGGAACCGTCTTTCCTTTCATTGTCTTGTCATGTTTACTGTCATTATTATTTAGAGTCTATAGGCTTTACTGCCAGGCAGGAGTGAAACAAAAGAGAGAGACATTTGAACATCGCACGACAACCAAGGTCTATGACGTTAAACTTGAGCATATATCACACACTGTAGGTGTAACCTCCATGTTTGAGTGTGTACCTCGGCCCCTCCTCTCCGCACCTGCACCGTGCAGCTCTCCAGCTCCCACCTCGACGGGGCGCGGTCCCGAGAGGTGGAGCTCAGCGCCGCGGCTCTGGTAACACTAAACCCCATCTACCTTCTACCTGACTCGGCACATCCGCTGCTTTCACTCCACCACGCCTGGCTGCACTTCTGTGGGGTTTTTTTTTCTTCTCTCGTTTCTATTTTTTTTATTTAGTAGCGGGAAGTTGACTTTTACCGACTCGTTGACAACAGGAAGGACACTGACCTGGGAAGATGATGGCTCCGGAGCCGCTACGATCAGCGACGACCATCAGGAGCGCGGAGGACACGTCGCTCGCGGTGCCTTCCGACGACAAGCTGCGCACGGGACAGAGGCGCGTGCTGGATCAAGTGCACACCATCAAGAGGAGCAAGTCCAAACCCGGGAAGAGCGAGTCTCTGTCCCCCTCTCCTTCAAGTTAGTAAAAAAAAAAAAAACCCATTATGACCTCACAGGTAAAAGGAAAACATGGCATGTCAGCCTCGGGTGTTACTTGCAGTTTTTATAGGACACTAATTATGAGAGCAGTGTTTCCTTGTAACTAGTTTTTAACAGCTTCCTGAGAATGTGCACTTAGTTTTTAAAGAAAATATAGACTTAAACATTTCTGTGTCCAGCCTGAGACAGTTTAGTGTGAAAAAAACCGAGCAGCAAGTGGTGAGTTGTGTGACTTCTGTTTGTGTTGTTTTGTATTTCGCCTCCATTAAGACAGTAGCTGCTATTAGGAGGTTTGTAGCACCATAACACATCAGTATTATGCAGTTTGTTTCAAGTGTCACATCTGTGAACCCCACCCCAACACACACACACACACTCAGCTCTGATATTTGGCACAAGTGCAAGAGGCATTATAGAGATCCATCAACTGAGATCAACTGAGAAAGAAAATATTTTTATCTTGTGAAATGTGTGCAGCTCATCCTGCAGAGTTAAGATGAAGCCTGTGGTCGACGGAGAAAGATATCAGGAGCCTTTGTTACTGTAGTAATCTCTGATGTGTATGATATTTTACAGTTTTACTTACACTGTCATTATTTGAAGTGATCGTAAAGTTTATAGTTCACATGATAAGACACCTGTGGAGTATGTAACACTCATCTAATAACTGCAACCTGTGCATAGAGCAGAAATACGGAACGAGCAAGCATGAAAATTGGAACTGGTTTGTCCTTTAGTGTCCCCATTTACCACTTTGTGTTGTGTTCTGGATAAACTAACTGCTCTAAGGACAAAACTAAATCAGTTTAAAGCCTGGCTGGAAGCACTATGCCCATGGCAAAAAACACAAAGCAGTAAACAAAAGTTTAATAATAGGTAAAACAACCACAAGGTCAGAGTTGCACAGACCAGCTTAGCCGGTTACTCTAAGCTTTAATTTCTTGGGAAGATAAATATAATTCAGAATTAATGTCACCGGCCAAACGCAGATGTTTTACCAACATTGCACGCTATGAAAAGGTGATAAACTTTGACATAACCTGGACACCAACTGTATCAGCACCTACTCTGTTCTTGTCACAGTGTATTAGCAGGTGCTGTCAAGCCACACAGTTAGGCTTTTATGTGAGATATCGACTCTGATGTTTGTGCTGCTGTTGCTGCCACAATGGAGGCAAGAGGATTTTTCTGTGTGGAGGTCAAAGAGTTGAGGAGCGGGTCAGAACGCTCAGAGGAAAACACAAGAAGAGATTTGGTGCATGCCTCTTGACAAAAGTCCACCAAGAAGGTCGACACGGAGAGTTCAGCTGTCCAAACCAGTCAGAAAGCTTGTTTACCTTTTGTTTAGCAGAAGTAAAGTAGTGAAGTGTGCAGATGATGCAGCTTCGCCTTGTTCACTTTGAAAAACTGATGGAACTGTATTCTACTGCAGAAATTGTCTTTCTCCATATAAACTGCCTAAAGCATTGTGTGTCTAGACTCAGTAACCGGTTCTGAGACATGTTGCTATATGTTACTCTATTTGGGTGGCAACAGAGGATTCAGATAAAATGGAGATCACAGCATATGAATCTGAAACGATCTGCTTAGTGGGACAGAAGGCAGAAAGACATAAATGTGGGCTTTGTAAGACCTAGGTGGACTGACCCCTTCTGACCACTTTAAAAGATTTCTTCATCATCACAGTTTGTTCACATTATGTAAATGACTATGCCAGAGTTTTGACTGCTGTAATCCCATAATAGTGTGTCAACTGTACAACTGGCACACAATATGCAGTGTGCCATGAATCACTCAACAAGTCAGACAGGCAGTGAAGGTGCAAACACTTGTTCCCAGATAAACGGTGGATTTCACTAAGCCTATACACAAATTCACTGACATGATGTCATGTCTGTTCCTCTGTATGACTTCATGGTTGTCTGGCATGTATTTTGATTTTATGTCTGTAATGTGTGCGTAAACGTACTGTTATCCATTTTACTCCTGAATGATGTTATGCACAAAAATTTTAAATTAACCAATTTAGTCATTTATATTTAATCCGACAATATACGTGCATTTTACCAAATACTTCACAAATACCCACCAGTAAATGGATCAAATTAGACTGCCGCAACAAATAACTGGAGGAACACACTTCTAGGTTAAGTTTCATCCTTCAGCTTTGTTTTCAAATGAAAAATAAACAAGATACATTTTGAATACAATTGAGAGTTATAATAGATACTTTGGCAAATCATTTCCTTTTTTTAAAAAAAATGCAGCATCTTTGATTTTAACTTCAGGTATTAATTAATTGAAATCAATGAAACACAATTTAAATCAATCCAACTTTATTGTAGCACCTTTTTTCCAAGAACAATGCAACACAAAGTGCTCTACATAATACAAAAAAAAGCATTAAAACTGCAATTGATAAAATACTGTCATCATGAATTACATGCATTTTCAATAAGGGAAACGTGATAGAGATAAAGATAGAATAATTAAATACTGAATCAGAGAAAATTTAAACCAGAAATAAAACGTTCTGTGGAAAAAAAGGAAATAAACCTGATGATAAAATAATGATAAAATGCATAAGAGGAAAGCAGATTATTTACCCGATGACACACATTTGGGCCATTCTGATGCCTCTGTAGCCAATGAGGTTGGGTTGTAGATTTTCTAAATGTAATGAGGCTTACAATATTTTCAAAGGGAACACTGAACAGTGCTCTAAGTTCCTGGAAAGCAGAAATCACCATTAACATGTTGACAGACATTATACGTCTCACTATAGTGAAGAGCTAAAGTGAAAACACAGTTGAACAATGATCGAAACCAGTTGCCCACATGAAGACACATGCTGGAGGTTTTATCTTCCTTGACATCAGTTGAAAATAGGTGTGTTAAAGAGACCTTTGTTTTTTCAACTTTTTTTTCTCCCACGCTGCCCTATCTTTGATTTTTATTGTCAACTTTTCTCATACGTCTCTTCTTTCAACAGGCCCGATAACGCCTCCACTGACATGTGTCGATTTCGGATCGTTCAAGTTTGCTCCAACCAAGGCCAATGGCAACTTCAGCCGCACCAGCTCCACCATGTCATCCGGCTTCACCAAGGTGGTAACTGTTTCTTCCTTGTAATTTGTTGATGTAGACATAATCAGACCGCAAACACTTATCCCTTTTACAGACCGTGCACTGAGGGACCAGTTTTTTTCCCATAATTCATCATGTATTACATAGCTGTTAAGCCATTTGTTTCTGTTTAGAAAAATTAAAGGAAACATGCTTGTACATCACTGTACATAGATCAAAAATATTTCATTTTTGTCCATAAATAAAGCTGTGTGGTAAAGCAGATACTTACATGAAAATACCAACTGCTTGACCATGCAAAAGTAACAACAATAAAATGGTAATGAAAACTATCGATTGCATAGTAGCAACAGTTTAGGGCAATCCTTATTTGTAAGTATTTTTGTCATAAAGACGTTAAAAGACAGTAAACCTGTCCATCAGTAACACAGAAGCACATTAAGTAACATGTTAAGTCTTGTTCATTTAATGCAAACACAACGACCATAGTGTAACCACAGGTTGAGAGGTGCTGGTGTTGCACAGAACAAGGCTTGTTCTTTCCCACAGTTTCCAGTCCTTAGTCTAAGCTAATTCAACTGGCTTTTGGTTCCAGCTGTATCTAACTGCTGGGAAGAACAAAAGAAATCCAAATCTAGCCAAGTGTTCTTTGAAAAACTTGCACCTGCTTTGACAATACAGTAAAGAGTGAGTAAGACTTTTTACATTTCACTCCCTTATTATTAATATGTAAGTGTTACTGCTAAATGGGAGGATTCACTCAGTCATGTATCATTTTAAGGGCGTTGCTGGTTTAATGTCATCTTTCTTAACGACAGTTTTGATCAGACGGCCAAAATGTATGCATATATCAAAATCAGAATCAGAATTACTTTATTAATCCCTTGCGGGAAATTCTTTTTGTTGCAGTGAACCCGTTTACAAAAGATTATTAAAATTGTAAAAACAAGAAGTACCATAAGTTAGCCTCAGCCC
>OMNW01002654.1:3528-14449 GCA_900303245.1 Selene dorsalis
AGAGAGAGAGAGAGAGAGAGAGAGAGACTCACATTACTCCCAGCACGAAAAGCAGAGTAGGTCAGGGAGCGGGGGAAGGAGGCGATCAAAGAGGCTTCGTGTGCAGAGTCTCCATTCTGATTGGTCACTGTGACCTCCAAAGCGATATCTTTCTGCTCACTCAGCGAGATCAACGGCATGCCATTCTCCCTTTATACAGATGAACATGTACAAAATTAAACATAATCACAATAACACACTTTTATAAAAACAGGTGCACGTTCATGTGGGTGTGTCCTCACAGTTTTAATGGAACGAATGTGTCTTCATCAGTTGTCCTGTAGCCGTAGCGAGCTTTCACCTGCAAGTTGCTGTGGCACACGTCGGAGCCACATCCCTCCTTCACGAAATTCACCTATAAACACGTATTAAAGGTCACAGAGAGAACATGCAGGTAGCATCTACTGCATGTCAATAACAACCATGCTGCTTCACGGTCATCTATACCCACCTCTGACCGAGTCATCGGTGGCTCTTTGGCGTCCAGCACAGGTGACAGCTGAGCCGAACTCTGCCTGCGTTTACGTTTGGCGTCCTTGATCTCCACAGACACGTCGATGGGGATCCCTTGCAGTTTGTCTCGAATGTTTTCCTGCCAGGACGACAACGTCACGGCGCATTACACACCACCCACAATGCAATTTGGTTAAGAGAGAAGGGACATTTTTTCCAGAGAGGGTCACCACCTTGATGGCAAGCTGACGTTTAATGCACGTCTTCGCTCCTTTGGTGTTGATGGTGACGGTTCCTTTGGATTCGTAGCTGCCTTCAGAAGAGGAGGGGTCAACGAAGACCGCCCTGGGATTAAGGCCTTTCTTCCTCTTGTCAGCATCAGCCTCCATGGAGTACTCCACCGCTAAGAAGAAAATTAATATGCAGTTATCTCTATAACCCATTTACAAGATAACATCTACTCAAAGACAAAAACGAAAACAAGAACATGATGACAAATACGAACAAGTAAAACTACTATATATGATCATAACATTATGTGAAGTGAGAATCATCAAAAACTGCATATAGTCACATATTATGAAATAAAACATTTTTTTGTAGAAGCCTGGTGCTCTGTGCTCCTAAACACCTTCACTTGTTAAATGTGAAATATCCAATACCAAACTGTACCAACAGCACATAAACTAAACAAATGAAATGAAAACACTACTGTGTAACACTCTAACCTCTCCATTACTGCGTAACATTATAAGGGTCAAGTTCTATATCTCTGTGTTGAATCTGTTCTGATGATGTCAAAACACGATGAAGATTTAAGTTAGTTTTAATTTTTAAAAAATGTGGGCCAGCTCACCCAGTTTGGGAGCGTAGCTCTGGGGATTTGTAGTGTAGCTGAAGCACGCCTCAACGGTCAAGCTGGAGACACAGTGAAGTTTATCCACAATCAGATACAGTACTGACACAGTTTTCTATATGTACATAAATAAGACAATACACATTTCACATAAAACTTACCAGAAGGTGTTGCCACAGTTCTTCGTGTTGAGGTCAATCTCCTTTGGTGTGAACTTGATTTCTTTCTTGATGTTGATGACTGGACGGGTTCTGGGAGGATAAAGCTCAGTCAGCAAATTCACTAAAACACGACCAGAGACGTGTGATTAGACTAATGCACCAGTTTACTCACTTGAAAACAAACACTGAGTCGGAGAGGGATCCAACAGCCAGGTCATTGTAGGAGTTCTTATCCAGGTCCATGTTCCCTGCCAAAGAGTAGCCAAACAGCCTCACTCCTGAAGACTGGCCCGACAGCACCTAGAGCAAGAGAAACACTTCTTCTGTAAGCTAATAACAAGAGTATGAATATACAATTTGACTTTTAGGGTTTTAAATATTTTATTTCCTTGGATGGAAACAATGATCAGAACAAAACTCATTTAAATGTAAGTATTCTCCTCAACCGGGCAGTCAAACAAAACGCTGGAGCAGAGTTGCAGCTGAAAAAAATGAAGTTAGCTCGATCAGTTTATTTCATACCTGTACAGGTTTCTTTGAGTGGAGTCCTGTGGCTGATCCACTGAAGATGTGAACATTCCCTGCACCATCATTCTCATAAGGAGCACCCACCGCAAAATCTGTCACAAAGAACAACAACAATGACTTAGAGTGCAGTTTCACACAGAGGCGTCAAGAATGACCTGCAGACAGTAGGATGCATGCGCAGCCTCACCATGGAAACCATCCAAATTGATGTCTCCCAGGTTTTCCACAGCCAGGCCAAACATGGAGTCCTGAGTTCCGTCTATTCTGATTGGTTTGACTTTGTTCCAGTTTCCTGCCTTGTTGACATAGACGTAGACGGCTCCACCTATGTCCCCGTCCTTCTCGAAGTACTGAGGTGCTCCCACCACAATGTCCAGCCACCTAACCAAACAACAGCATCGCATACTCATGAGTACACAGTAATGATGGCGCAGGTTGCAGCTGAGGTCATGTGTGTCACCCTTTTCGTTACCCACCCGTCCCCGTTGAGATCCAGCACAGCCAGATCATAGCCGAAAGACGAGGCCAGCCCCTCCCCCTCCAGGGTGTACTCCTCCAACAGGATGTTTTTTGAGAGAGGGCCTTTCTTCAGCAGCACCACGGCCCCGCTGTGGTTTGATCTAGGAGCTCCCGCCACTATCGTCAGCTCGTCCTTCTTCACCAAACCCTTCCCCGAGTCCAGAGAGAAGCCTTAGAGAAAGATATGAAGAAAGGCTTGCTTACACAGCCAGAGGACAGCCAGGTGCTTGGATACACTTATTTTGCCTAAATGTACAACTGGGGTCATAGTGAAAACTGAGCTTTTTACCCAGGTAGCTGTTGGGAGGGGCAGGGACAAGGTTAGGGTCCTTCTCTGTCTCATCTCCCACCTCAAAAGGGCCGTCGTCATAATATCCCAGCTCTAACAAGGTGTCGTTGTTTTGTTCTAGGCGTACAATGCCTTAAAGAGAGAAGCAGAGATAAGACGAGGGAAAGATGGAAAAGATCTGTCTCGTATTAAAAACCATGTAGATTCACTAGACTACCTTTCCAGTTGTATGCTCCAGGTGCCCCAAAGATGAGATAGTGGTAGTCCTTGTCGAACGTGGCGGAGACGCCCTGCTGGCAGGAGCCAAACATCTCGTGGCCTCTGGGCCGGCTGTCACAGAACTGCCACTCACCACCATCTTCAGTCGAGAGGGGATCAATGATCAAGTTCTGACTCAGCACATAGCAGCGGCCGATGATGTCACGGGATTCGATGGGTTTGTTTACATTGTTCCGGCGCTGGTAGCGATGGGCACAGGTCTACCAGGGACGACAAGAGATACATAGCTACGCTGAGCATATAGCATCATAAAACAACTGGCCCCTGGTGAAGGTGTGATTTTAGAGGAAATAATCATTAGCTGCTGTTCTAATCTATATATAACACAGTCTATATCTATGACCATATCAATTATATAGACTAAAATCCAGGACTATTTTTTTTATCACTGCACTTTTCTATTGTTTGTAACTTTGTTATGTTTACATTGTGATGCAATTCATTTCTACTGACTTGGTTTCTCTGACAAATTTGTGTTGATTTAAAGAGAGGCTGTTCATAATAATGGGTTGAGTCTGTTGGTGCTCAGATACAAAGACAAACTGTCTTACCACAATCTTGCCTCCTGGCCCCTGACTGTTCACTGTCACCCCCATCCACTGGTTCTCTTTGCTTTCTCTCTCTGTGTTCTCTGCACAGAGGCAGAGGGCAGGGACAGAAATAGAGGGAAAGTCAACACCGTGACAAGTTTCCACAGTAGCCAAAAAAAATGTATATTAGAGAAGCAGATATCTCACCATCATTATCAAACTCGATTCTGTCACATCCAAGTGAGCTAGAGCTCATGTCACAGCTGTACAGTCCTCCTGTCACCTTAGCCTTTTGATTTGATAAGGCTTTTGCTCTTGGGGCACCAACCAGCAGCCTGCAACAGACACACACATACAGAGATTCTTAAAGCCGATGAATTATTATTACTATTAATCCATTATTATTTGTCGGTCTGTGTCTATCACAGTGAAAGAGGCCTGAGCCAGTGACACTCCATTGTCATCTGGGACTCAAAATAAGAAGCACTCTGGCATTTCTTCCACTTGAAAATTATGTTATAACACATTCCAGTTTTCTGTGTCACACGGCAGCCATATTCACACACACACACACACACAGAGAGAAGCAAACTGATGTTCCATGTCCTCACGGTCCACTGACTCAAAGACCCCTTTGAAACGCCTGCTGGGTTTGATTGAACCAGGCTTTCTATCTCTCTCTCTCTCTCTCTCTCTCTCTGCGCGCTCACAGACACACACACATACACAGAGGCTGCCTTTGTGGACGAAGGACAAGGGCAAATGACACACCCAAGATGGGCATCCACTTCCCAGGGTTTCCTCCAGAGTAAATCAAACAGGTCAAGGATGTCACCCTTAACGCTGCTGCTTTGTGGAGGTCTCCAGTGGCGATTTGGGCACACACACACTGTCAATACACACTCTGTCCAGTGCGTATGCTCTGGGATCCCTCTCTGATGTGCTCTGGATGCCCACTGACAATGAGAGTTAACATCGTACAGCGCACTGTCTGCGGCAAATGACATTAAGCAAAGCCATTTTTAGCTGGAACACAAAGCATTCTCAGATGAACACGCCATCTTGGAGGGAATTTACCAAGACGTATAGTCAGTGTGAGGAGCCACAGCCCTAATGTGATCAGCATGTTCTCCGGGTAGACCTCCACAGTCAGCACCACAAGCACTAATTGCACATGGGAGATTTCAAACCATAAAGCAAACTTTTTAAGACAGTGTAAATCATTATGAATACTCACTGTAGCAGGCATGATGTGGATTTGCAAAGGGCGATAAATCTATTTATCTGACATAGAAATACGGCTTGTTATCACTGTTAGACAGTCTCTTAATGCAGCCATTATAACATAAATCTATAAGCATTTTGCAGGAAACATTAAGAAAATATGATTTAATTTCTCAGCAATGTTTCTGCAGTGATGGAAGACATCACAATAGAGACACGTGTACACAGTTTATCCTATTTTATCCTATTTTTTTCCACTGGTATTGGTTTGGGGGTGCTTCACAAAAACAGAGCACTATCATTTGTGAAGTCAGCCCAACCATTTAGTGTCCGATCCAGTCTGTTTTTGAACTACAGGAGGAGGAAACGCCACTTAACACTTCACACCACATAATCTTGAGTAAAGCCTCCACATCTACACTGCCATACCAAACTAAAAGCATGTTCTCACAGTTACAGAAATTGTCAGAGCATGTGCTAGTCTATCAAACATGAGTCTGATTTTAATGAGTCAGCGAACCCCAGATGGGTATATTCTCCACTCCCATCCTCCTCCTACTCAGAGACACAGGAAGTCAGGAGAATAGACTGATGAAGCTCTGCCGAGACATATGGACTCTGGGAGAAGGGGTCACTGTGTCTTGGGGTCTCTGGTGTACAAAAGAGAATGGACACTATAGTTCCCCCTTTTACATATTCACAATATGAATATGTCAGTCAGTGACAGTGAACAGTGTCTTCTCAGTACGTTCAGGCCAATGCAACAATGGTCGACAGACAGCAAAAATGATGTGATCCTGCAGTGACACATAAGAAGATTGCGTTACTGTTGAATTGAACATTTAATTATTTATTAAATCACAAAAAAGAATCTGAATTGGAGTAGGAAAACCACATTGGACACAGCATTCACATGATTCTTTTTGGGCTATCACTGTGATAAGGTCAACCTGCTGCTCCACTGACACCGACCCAGCTGTTCATCTAATCATTCACCACCAGCAGAGGAAGCCCTGAACACATTGGCTTAGTCTACAGGAAGCACTAAGACAAACAGAGCGAGAGAGTGTGTATGCGTGTGTTTCACCCATGCGTGCAATGACTCATAAAACCACACAGTGACACTTGGACACACAGTGACCATTAGTGAAGTATCCCATCAAGAGAGGTGTGTTGTTGTTTTTTTAGCATAAAACTGGCTGACGGCTTGGGCAGAGCCTGTTGCTTGGCAACAGCCAGTGGCAGCCTCTCAACTTCAACTGCAAATGGGTAGCAGATCCAGAGGGTCCTCTCTGCGTCCGTCTGCCAGGTTTGAGCCAGCTAGATGAGTAACGGCTGATATTTGGTTTCCAGATGTAAAAACTGATTTATCCTTCCTCCTCTCAACATTCTTTCAGTCATCACTTCTTTCTCCTCCTCAGGTCCTCCCTCTCTCTCTCTGATGTTGGATAACCTTGACTAACCTGAGACTGAGCCTAACTCTCATGTACACAAACCTTATACAGTCACATACAAGGCTGATTTCACTTCAAACCTTCACAGTCCTCTCCTCATCTCCTCTATCATTCTTTTGGCATTATGCAACATGCCATCTTTACTCTTCCTCACAGCATGTGTCTTTATCCCTTATTACTCTTGCTACATTTCTCCAGAGCCAGACAAACACACACACCTTTTTCTCCCTGACATTTCTCACACTTCATCCAAGTCCTTCTCCACACTCTTACTTGGTGTCCTTATGACTATGCTAAACACATAGACACCCACACAAAGACACACACACACACACACCCCTCCGCAGACACATGCATATACATGATTCCCTCAGCTCCTGCCCTCTCCTGCAGGAACATGCAATACTCATCCCTGAAGGGCATGACAGAAAACAGAAGACATACATCTGAATAAAAGGAGGAATGCTTGTCTGGCAAAGGGCTGTGACTCACAGTACACACCCAGCAAGGACGCACACATGGGGGGAACAGGAACACACACGCTATCACTTTGCTCAGTGCATGTTGTTGCAATGTACACAAGTGAGTTCTCAGAGAAAAAGAAAACACATCTGTCTATTCATCTATCTATCTATCTATCTATCTATCTATCTATCTATCTATCTATCTATCTATCTATCTATCTATCTATCTATCTAGATATGTATGATGCAGCATAATGAGGTCTCTGACAATCTTCCAAATCACTGGCAACAAGGCAACGCCTCAGTGTTCAGCCACACACGGGTGCATCCACAGACAGCACATCAGTGCAAGTGCATACACAGTCCAGAATGAGAGCATTACACCTCTGTAACAGCAGCATATACACTGTCACTTTCCAAACAAACATGGCTTCCTGCTCCAACAAGCACACACACATTCAAACTTGCATTATAATGTAACATGCTCAGGATGGTTTTAGCATATCTTTTCAGTTTAAGATTCCATTGAAACAGACTGAAACCCTGACCGTTAAACACTGAACAATATGGAATACGTTTGTATTTTGATAGCCGATAGAGGCAAACCCTGCATCATGTCATTGATCTGCAACCCTCTGAAATCCTCCTGTGAAATCACGACTCACAGCAAGAGATGCAATTCACATTTCTTCACTATTGATGTTTCTTTTAAACACTTCCCCAATCAGTCAGTCAATCAATTAATCAATCAGTCATTTGGCAGTTGTTTGGGTATATAACGTCACAAAATAGTGAAAAATGTCCTTGATTCCCCAGTGCCATAGTTAACTAACTAGCTGAGAGAGTCAAATGTTTGGCATTTTTGCTTCAAACTTACTTAAACAATTATCAATTATAAGAAAAAATGGCAGATTAAATCTACATTGCCAACACTGGCATCTGTTGTTTTGCTGTTCACAGGATTCAACAGCGCTCTGTTTTCATGCATTTGAGTTTACAACCTGAAGCAGAACGACTTTGTGGCAGCTTTGGTCTCGTGCCGATCACCATGTGTCTTTCATTTAGACACAGGCTAAAACTAGGACACAAACTGCTACTGTGTGTATGTGTGTGTATGACACAGAGAGAGAGAGAGATAATGTGTGGTAGCAGCAGAAAAAATGTGTAGGCATAAGTTTAAGAGTAGTGTTTAACCTTGTGGAGAAGGTTAAAGACCTAGGGGATGCTTAGTGACGCTGAGTCTTCAAAGTCCAGGATATTTTGCAGAGGGTAAACACACCACATTGACCCCTTGGCTTTAGCTGAACAAACAGATCCACTTGGGGTGTAGTTTCATTTGTCTGACTAATTACAAGACAGAAAAATCTGTGTTTTTTGTATATAAAAAAAGGCCAATTAACAGTGTTACAATTCAACGCATCATCACTATAGGCTGCTGTTTGCCCGCTTGGTACTGTTTAATGGGCGGTGGTGGAGTATTTCTAACTCAAGCAGTGTACCTATACATATATCTGAGGTATGCGCACCACATGAGCAGTTCTTCACTGTCATTCAGAAAGAAATGTCTGGCCTTTTACTCCTTGACATTTGATTGACAGCTATATTTCCAAATGATCTGACTGATTTAATGATGATTTTACATACAAGCGAAATAATGAGCTCATACCTGAGCTCTGGTAACAATTCAGTAACATAATGTAACATTCACAGAGGGGGATGGATCTTTCTAAAATGAGCAATCCTAATCTTACCACTACTTTTACATACATCTGAATTATGTTGCTGGATGCACATCCTTTAAAAACAGCCCAGTTTTTCACAGAGTGCTGTTGGCTCTTAATACTTAGCTCCACCAGTAATTAAGAAGTTACACAACACTGTGAGGCATGGACCAACATGCACATTTCTGACTGGTTCATTATAACGGAGTCAAACAGCTTCCCAGATTAAGGAATTTAAAACATCTTCTGATCTCAGGTCAGTTTATATTAAAGCCATTCAGACCAGTGAGCACTTGATGGTATTCAGCCTCTATGCAGAGCGACAGGTCCCTCTGAATGAATGCCCATAAAAACGCCAACAGTGATTCAAAGGGATGTTGTGGCCATAAACGCCAACACTGGGTCCCACCTTAAACCCCAGCCCACTGAGAACCAAAAAAACAGACATGTGCGCGCGCCCCTGTGCGTGCCCGCGTGCCAAAAAGCTCCCTAGGTGATCCAGTTAAAACTCACAAATAAGTAACATGATGGAAGGAAAGACTAGTAAAGATTAACGAACAGTGTGCCCGTGGCCACACTCACAGCAGGTGTGTAACAGTGGTTCTGTGTAGCCTTACTTTGCTTTGTGAGGTTGAATGAAATGGGTCGCTGGTGAGAATGAGTTACTGCTTTTAAACCACCTGCGACATACCTGCTCAAACAGCACTGAGGGTTCTCTGAGGTGGGTTTAAAGCGGATTTTTGTTTCCCAGCAACCCATACTGAACTTCATTCTTCTGAGCCTCTGTGACATTGTAATTACATGCTCACTGAAGTTATTTTAAAGACATTTTAAAGCGTGTCTCCACGGGAGAAACGGCCTCCAGCGTGGCCCCCCCTTTCAAAATAAAAGTCTGGTTCTTACATTCTCTTCTCCTCCGGAGCGAGCTGCCGGTGCATGGCGAGAGAGAAGCCGAACAAGCTGCCCGGATCCCCGTTCTTCCGCAGGACGTTGTCGGTGTCCAGGTTGAAAGCCGACAGTCGATCCCATCCCAGGAGAAGGACGAGCAGCCACAGTCCACAGGTGATCCTGCCCTCCATGACGGCAACAACAACAACAAAAAAGTCCCTGAAAGAGCTGAAAAGGTGAGTCTTTACTGAAGGAGGTGCAGAGTGCAACTGCGTGGCTGCTCGAGAGTTGGATGATGTCCACCCTGCCTACAGCTGCCCCTCCCACAGGCCTCTCCTGGCTCTCTCTCTCTCACACGCACACACCATCCCACCTCACCTAAAAGTGCCAGGAAAGCTACCTCACATTTTAGTCGGAAACGAGTGATACCTCGTTGGTCTGTTGTATGTTTGCAGCAGGTGTGATCTAACAGGTTGAATGATGCCTCAGGCTGCAGAAATATAAGAGGAGGGCGCCTGAGGCTACACTGACAGCATCTGACAGGAGGTGTCTGTGTGTGCAACAAAACACAACTTAAGTCCCACAAGTTGAAAAAGTGACACAATGGAAAAGCATCAGAGTTTCTGTAACCACCGTTCATAATATTGCAAATGTTTTATGCAAAGGAAAAGGAAATAGCTTGCTTTCCCATGTAAAAAGAGAATTTCAAAAAGAGAATTTCAAAAACAGCGACACAGGGGTGTAGTTACAAAGAAAGGATGAGACAACAGGCTGAGGTAGAGGGGAGGGAGAGACATGCTCCTACAGTAGTTAGTCACTCAATTTAGTCCAGACAACAACAGCAACACAAAGACCTAGAGTGAGAGAGACAGATGGAAAGAGAGAGAGAATGAATACAGAGACACCGTTTTGAACTAAAGGAATGGAAATAGAGAGATATACTAAGTAGTGTGTTTGTAACTTTGTATCTGGCCTCTGTAAAACCTAGAAATCCAAAGCAAAAAAAAAATGAGCGAGAATTTAGAATTACAACCCCTCCGGTGTTCTCGCACAGATCATTACATGCTATCGCCACGGGGCCTGTCTCCTTTATAGTGACTCACTGGAGGAGTCACAGAGCCTGAAGTAGCCCAGAGACCGGACTGGGCACAGTCCCGCATATTAACAAACTCCCCTCACTAGATGGTTTTCAAGGCATTCCATGAGACGCTGACCCAAAGCTTGTCCTCGCAACACAGCATTTCAGCAGACAACGCCGGCATTGTCTGCACACAGAGAAAGAGGGCAGACAGAGAGGGAGAGGGAGAAAGAAACTGCCCACATACAGTGTAAAAGGCACAAATAATGGTGAAAGAGGGGAGTGCAGAGAGGGAAAAGGGCAGGGGAAGAATGTGCTGCTTATACAGGTCTGTTATCTACTGAAGTCTTCCTGAACAGGATTTGGAAATCCAGCTTGGATCAACTCAGAATAACTTGGAAATTCAAAAGAAAAAGAGAGAAATGAACTCCTTATCTT